>CM076579.1:1640350272-1640552747 GCA_034641835.2 Pinus albicaulis | reverse complement strand
AGACACCTCCAACAGCTCCAGAATTCTCTCTACACTCAAAATAAAAATAAAAATCGTCTTCAAAGGCCTTCCCAATCAAAAGTTATGGCACATTTAGTGAACTGCCTCTTACTCCTTAGGAAACTCCACTAAATGTGGAGGATGTGCAGTTAAGGGCGCCAAATATGGAGTAACCGCTCAAATTAGGCGGAACTGCCAAGTCGGTTCCGTGCGGTTAGGTCGGCAATTAAAGTTAAGTGGTTGCGTTCATATGGATAACGGCGGTCATATTGGCGGAGTTTTAACCGTTTCAATTGAATGTTAAACGGTTGTATTAAATAAACAACGTTTAATATATATCACATATACCCATATCTAATGGTTAACCAAACTTATCCGCCCGGTAAGCGCGCCAATGAATTAGTGTGTAGGTTCTCCGCCGCGGTTCTGTGGGAAGGGGGCTGGCCCTTCGGGGCTGGCCCCCTTCGGGCCCCGCCCAAAACACATATATGCAATAAATACAACTCCTCCCGACGCATAATTCAACGAATATGACTTGGTTTAACGGTTAAGTCTGTTGGATGTAATACAAGCGGTCCGGTGTTCGATTCCTGTCAAGCCATAACAAAAGTTTTAACAAATGCGCCATTCAACTTCGACCTTGGGGCCCACGTGGCGGCCTCCGGGCTAGCCACGTGGCGCTTCCTCATTGGCTGCCATAGAATATTCCCTGGAATATTCCTAGAATATTCTGTGGAATATTCTTTTTTTAATAAAATTTTTTTCCAAAGTCCAATTTTGCCATTTTTAATAGAAATTGACAACTTTGAAGCTGAATATGCTTTGCATACGGAGACCATTTTTCGAACCGTTCGCGGCGCCGGAATCAGGAAGACGAGCACTATCCAGTCGATCTGTTTCGGAGCTATTCTGAGCACTTTCATTTTTAAGCATTTTTCACCAAGAGACTTGATCTCCTGATCAACACTCTATTTTTCTTTGTCTTGAGTGCCTTTCTCTCTACCTTTATTAGAATTCACAGCCACTGTTTTTTCCTTCTGTTTGATAACTTTAGGCTTCGTTGTAGTGATGTTTTGTGAAGATTTGTTAGAGGTTTTGGTGTTGGGATTTTGTTGATTGGTTTTACTTCTAAGGTCATATTCTCTTTGAGACTCTATGATGAAATTTTCCATGTCTTGATAATAACTTTCATCATTATCTCTTTTGTCATCATAACATGTGTAAAGACCTTGTTTTCTATCATAATGAATCTCAAAGTCATCATTATCTACTCCCAGCATGTTGATATCATCATCCTCTACTTGCTCATCTGCTTCCTCAACCTCACTCACATAGTTTTGATGAAAGGGAGGAGTGATCTGTTGATCATCTTCCCTAGGTCTGTTTGGAGGTTGGTTCCTTCTAAAATTTTGATTCTGGTTCTGGTTTATGCTTTGAGGAGCAGTTTGGTTTTGACTTGTTTGTGTTCTCTCAAAGATGCTCATTCTCTTCATCATCTCCTCCATAATTCTTTCCATCTTTGAGCTGGAAGTAGAAGGTGTGGATATCTTTCTAAAGGACACTCTCTTTTCACTCTTCATTCTTGCTCTCTTCTCCATCAAGTTAACTTCTACTGCAAGAGCTCCTTTTTGCATATCTTCAAGAGTTGCAAGATCTCTCTCTCTCAGCTGATAGGCCATCTCGGGGTCAAACCCTTCAGGAAACTTGTTTAGAGCTGAGCCTTGTGGAGGTTTTAGATCCGGGGGAAGTGCATTATACACACTATTAAATCTAGTGCAGTAAGCTTGTACACTTTCCCCAGTGTTTCTATGGAGGTTCTTGTAATCGGAGAGGATTTGGAGAGGATTCTTCTTTACTTCCCATTTGTTTAAGAATGTCTGATGGAAGGCTTGGAGATCATTGATACTATGGGGGGTTAAGCCTTTGAACCATTTTATTACTTCTCCCCCCAAACTCTGAGAAAATCATCTAATATTGACAGAATCATCATCAATTTCATTTATGTCAAAGTAGTCATTCATCTTATCTAGATGTTGTGATGCGGTAGTACCATTAATAGCATCATATAATGGAATTTTGGACTAACAGTCCTGTGGAAGATTGAATAATGGTACAGGAAGGACTAAGGGAGCATACCATGTTGCCATGATATGTGGTGGGGGTGGATTTACAAGAGGTGGATTAAAAAAAGGAAAAGTGGGCTGAAGTGGAGGGGTTTGGACAGTGGATGTAGGGTGAATGGATGTGGATGGACCAGGAATAGATTGCTGAGCTGACCTTGGATGAGAGACACCTAAATTGGAAAGGAAGTGTGAATCAGGTGGTGTTGTTTCTCTACTACCAAGATGTTCACTTGTTTCAGGAGATGAAAGTGAAGACTCAGAATCTAGCTGATCTAAATCACCAAGAGACCTAGTTCTAAATGGATTTATTAGATTTTCTTGTGATTGTTGTAGAGCTGCAAGATTTTCAGGAACTGAATTAGCTCTCAAGGGTGATCTGAAAACTGTTGAAAAAATCATCTTAGGAGACTTCATAAGGATACTTTTTGGGTTATCAAATATCTCAGGTGGATCAGGGTCAGGATAGGCTCTAGTATGAATATTTCTAGGAGCAACTATGCTGTGTTTTTCAAACCCAAATAAACAAGAAAATTTCAACCATATATGACAGTATTTAAGAGGTCAACTAATTTGTTTTACACAAATTTTAATCCTACAATCCTCTAACTGAGTTTGAATGATGTTATAATGATAAGGGTTCTTCCCAGTGGAGTCTTAAAGGTTTGTTGAGGATTGTGGAGTCGCCAAGTGGAAGTTTTTAGCTCTCTTGGAGGTAAAAGGTTTTATGGCCCACCTTGAATTCCAATCTGAAATATTTTTGGTTTTTTTTTTTTTTTTTTTTGAGTTATTTTTCAGTTGTGTGGTTTCTAAGAGTGTCCTAAATCTTTTTCACAACTTAGCTATGGTTATGAGACAAAGAAAGTCTACCCTTATGGCTAAGTCAGCTGATATTTCAAGGTTAGATAAAGTATTATGAGAATCTTAGGGTCTGCCTAGTTTGTCACTGATTCAAACAAGTTTCATAATGATTACCATTGGTTTGGTAGTGCTTGAAGAGGCTGCTTTTTACTCACTGCAAAATGTTCTTGAATCAAGGGTCTTTTGAGGTTTTAAAGGTACCTAGGCCGAAAAAACACTCGAAGAAATCCCCAGCGGAGTCGCCAGAAATGTTAGCTCCCTGTAATCAGCAAGATTGGCAAAGTCTGATAGCAGGGAGAACACCATTTCAACCACTTTGGGATTATAGGATCTAGCCCTCCTGAATCCGGAGAGGGATCTCTCCAATAAGTGCAATGACAGATTTATCTTTAAAAGCTTTTAGGATGATGATATTAGGCTAGTTATGAAGGCTGTTGTACATATTTACCCCTGCCTATGAATTTTGGTTCGCTGCCTCATTCCAATCCATTTCAAACCTCCACCGTGGCCTAAAACCTCATGCTCCTGTTTGATATTACCGTTTCCACCCGAAAATCCGCTCCACAAAGGTTAAAAACCCATAATTTAAATTTATCGGGCCCAGTCCTAAGACCTTAGCCCCCCCGTGCTTTGGCTACCATATGACCCAAGCGCAAAACCACAGGTCAGGAGGAAAAGAAGCGTAACATTAAAGGTTTTTGGGTGCAATTGTGACCTTCCGATCGAGTTAAATCAACGGAGCGGCAGTCGTTCTGTGTGGTGGTCCCCGCGCCTGTACGAATTACCAAAACCAGTGGTAAATCTCGCACCACTTTCACCGAACCAGTGGTTTCAAACCAAATGCCAGCGATTCCATTTAAAACGTGCCACACGTCTTTTGTACGACGTTTTAAAACCACCTTCCTGCGCGTTAAAGTTTGCACAATCGCTGGGCAGCGGAATCCATTTGAGCCATTGGATCTGTTGGCCTCAATCCGACGGCAGATATCCTCTGAAGTTGCTCGCCCGTTATCTCGTGTCCGTCATGTCTTGTGGCCCACCATTGTGCTGCTCTCGTCGCCTTCCAGCCGTTGATCTGTGTTCATAATCCGATGGCCTAGGAATTAGTCTCCTCGTCTGTTGACTCCGCTGCCACGTCGGTTAACCACCCGTCCATCGTACATCCACACGTCATCATCCCGCGCGTTCATAATATTTCTCCCTTGTCGTATATATATGTGTGTTTCTCATTCACATTTACCGTTTTCGATTGCGCATTGTGTTCCAACTGTTCCACGCAACTACACTCCGTCTGTTTAATTAAAGTCTCCATTATCTTTCCTCCGCCACCCTGCGCGTTCTTTTCACCTGTTCGTGTCCGCGATGTCATCATGACCCCTGCCTCCACTCTCCTTACCTCCGAGTTTGGTTTCTCTGATATATCTGTGGGTTTTGCAGGTTTCAAGATAACAAGAAGGTTTTTTAAATTGTTGCCTCTGTTGCAGAGGTTGAGAGCATGTTAAAGGAAGACATTCTGCTGGTGAAATTTAAAGAAGAAGCCGAGGGTAGGTGTGTGAAATGACCATCATTAAAGAAAACAAAGATATGGATCTACAGAACCCTCCAGAGAAAATCAAGGGACGTTTCGCCCTGCATTAAAGGTTCGGGATCTAAATTCAAAGATAAAGGCCGAGAGTACAGTACAAAATCACAAGAAATATCAGGGTTTTACGACAGCAGATTTTCCTTCTTTCAGTAAGAGGCAGAACAATGTATATTTTATTATTTGTGTCTTATTTATAAGGGGATTTTCATCCTCCAGCATTTATTTCTAGAGACAGATTGTAAAGTACAGTCATTTTTATTTAGTCATTCGTAGAGTGGGCGCGAATGCTTTCCGCCATTTTTGTTCAAATTGAGTCATTAAATGTGCTCGACCTACCTCCTTCTCTAGAATTCTCTATCTTTTCTATAAAGGCCCGAAAAGAAGACATTGTAAGGGTTCCAGATTTCTATCAGCAAACTGTGCAGTGAAAAGGCTTTTGTATACATTTTGTAATATTTCTGTATGAAGGTTCAGAGCCCGTAGGGTCTCAGTGAGGAGGAGTTATAACTGTAATGAGGATTCTAGTCTTTGGTATCTCACAGTATGTAATTTCTCTTATGTGTTAATACAATATCTCATTTCATGCTATTTATCTTCTTGTATCATGTTCTAGAATGCGAGTGGCTCACTAGTTTGCAGTAAGGATTCATCTTTGTTGGTGCCCTTTCTGGAATTATTCAAGCGCTTTAAATAGGCCTAGTCATGATATACTGTTCCATGTTCACCTCATCCATGTTTTCTGCTATATTAGTTGCTTGAGGAGGGTGCTTTTAAAACACCATTGTCATATAAGGATTCATAAATTAATATGCCCTTATGTGGTTCTGTTGTGTATCTGGGTATCAGTCTCATGTTAACTAATATCTTCTTTATGTTTCCTCACTGCACTCACTTCCTGATATTTGATTTCTGTGATATATTATTTGAACCGGCCCTCTTTACAGTAAGCTGTCTCTTAACTGTCTGATGCCTTTGTATTGGAGTTTTACATGATGTTCCTACACTATTCTTATCTTTGTGTCAGCTTCTGAGAGAGTTTGGTCCCATTCAAAACTTATTTCCTTGTTCAAACAAGAGATAGTAAGTGAGCTCTTGGACTGACAATCCAAACTATATGAAGAACTCCTTGCTATATTAAGATGTCCTAGGCACTGGTCTATGGCAACTCTAGGCTGTCTCTAGGGGGTGACAAAATTGTCCACAACATCTTTCTGGCGCCGTTGCCGGGGAACGAATTCAAGAATATCAATTTCCCTGGGTCTCGACAAATTGTTTTCACTCTCTAATCAGGTGAGCACGGAGAGTTGAAGAGTTGCGTATCTCTCACCTTGGCGACTCCACTGCTTTTATTTGATAAATTTTATTGGTAGTCCTGGCTTCTCGAAAGCCACATTTGAGGTCAGATACATCTCAATCAAAGACACCTTACGTGTCTGACCCAGACAAGATCATTCATAAAAGAGTTTGGAAGGAGAGGAAGTTAGTTCATGCTGAAAACCCTGAATATTCCATTGAAGATTATCCGCCCTCTTCTTCTCAAGAGATCAGAACAGAAAATCCCGAGTTTTACTCAGAAACTCCACGAAGAGGAAGTGTCTGGATTGAAGAAGATTCTCATCCTACCCCCGAGGCTGAGGAAATTAAAGAAGACACAGAAGTAGCTGCTGTTAACCGTGAATTATTCCCAGCTACGCCTCTGTCCTCCATATCATATATTCCCATTGTTATTCATACTCCGCTTCCTCCTACTCCTCTCCCTTAATTTGTATCTCAGGCTGTTGTACAACCCCCACCTCCCCCAATGGCTAATGTCCCCGCTTTCCTATTGAACAAATACGCTCCACTGGCCTTTCCCCAAGTGCTAAATGATATGCCACAGGATTATCTAAAGATTCTGCCAAGATTTAATGGTGAAAATGAAGTTGATGCTCAGAAACATCTTGAGACCTTCTGCTCTTTTGCAGAAAACTTAAATGTTGAACATTTGGATGTGGTCCTGAGATTGTTTGTACAGTCTTTGGAAGGGGAAGCAAGAAAATGGTTCAAGACATTGGGGAATCATTTTGTGACCACCTGGGACCAGATGGAAAATACTTTTCTCAGGAAGTGGGGAGAAAAGAAAGATCATGGTCAATGTCTTACTGAGTTTAATACTATGAAGAAGAAACAGAATGAAGGGGTATCAGAGTTTATCAAAAGATTCAACAAGTTATATCTGAGCCTGCCTCCTGAAATGAAGCCCCATGAAGCTGCTGCCAAGATAATTTTTATAGCAGCCTTTGATTTTGACTTTGGATTCTCGTTGAGAGAAAGAAAGCCTGCCACTTTAGATGATGCACAGTCAGATGCTCTGGAATTGGAAGCAAACTTTGCCTCTACTGGAAAATTAAAGGGAAAAGTTGAACAGGATACTAGGAGGAGAGGCAAAGAAGAGGTTTCCACCTCTAATCAGGAAAAAGATTCAGATAAAATGGATGAAATAAGAAAAATGATAAAGAAGATGGTCAAGCTTGAACTGGAAGCTAAAAATGCAGCTCCCAAGAATTATTACAATGCTCCAAACAGAGGATACAATCCTCAGTATAGAAGGCCACCATTGTAGATATTGTCACGAGAAGTAAAGGAATCACAGGACCAGGTACCCCATCCCTTGTACCTGGAAGGACCAGCAGATGACTCCACTGGTGATGCAGCTTATGGATTATAAGATTCAAGTCTATCTTTTTCAAATAATGATGATATGGAGTGCCCATTGCAAGAAGAAGAAGAAGAAGCAGAGATTGACCATTATTGTAAGCAATTTGCTGATTTCATGCAAGCACAATTCAATGTAAAATATGATCTCAGATCTTCAAGGAAGAGGACCAGAACTCAAGATCAAGAAGAGGAGCCACCTCAGAAAGAAGCATCTGCTTAGAAGGAATCAGCAACAAAGAGAAACATTGAAAAAGGTAAGAGTCCTCTAAATACTCCCTTGTAGTACAATGATCAGATTCATTCTTCTTCAAAAATAGTTAGTCCTCCTAATGCTGAGCCAGTGTCAAAAGAAATTAAGTCTTCAGCCGAAAATAAGGAGTCAAAAGAAGTTGTGATAGAAAAACCCTCATCTGCTTTCAATTTGCAAAAATAACTTGAGAAGATTAAGATTCCTGTCCCCCTGACTGAGCTACTATAACAGCCTGTATACCAGTCTCAAGTCACTTCCTTTATGCTTCCTCCTGAAATACCAATTGCACCTGATAGTCTAAACCTTCAAGAAGAAATACCCATGGTAGTCTTTGGCCCACATGTCGAGGAGATAGACCCTTCTACTCCTCCTTTTTACGTGTCTCTAGTTATACATGACCTGCTATTGCACAATTGCATGTTAGATTCTGGGGCTTCCCATAATCTTATGCCTCTGTCTGTCATGGAACAACTAGGACTGCAAATTACAAGACCATATAAAGACTTATATTCATTTGATTCTAAAAGGGTTAAATGCTTGGGAATGATTAAAGATTTAGTGGTCAATTTGGCCCAAATTCCAGCAAAGAGTGTGGTCATGGACATTGTGGTTGCTGATATCCCGGCCCGATTCGGCATGCTGCTGTCAAGGTCTTGGGGTACAAAGATTGGGGGATCAATTAAATTGGATTTAACATATGCTACTGTCCCAGTCTTTGGAGGTCAGGAAAGGAGGTTGTACAGGGAGACTAGATTTGTTGAAATGGTAACTAAGGCTGACTGCTCAGACAATTCACCAGTGTATAACAAAGAGGGAGACTTCTCATGTTTGATGTTAGAAGAAAATAAAAATTGTGCTCATGAGCCCCTTTTTGGTCAAATCCAAGCTGAGCGGCCCAAAGGAGACCAGGAATCAGAAATTTGGACTTTGCATTTTGATGGAGCAAACTCAAGAGAAGGCAATAGAGCTGGGGTGTTATTAATTTCTCCTACAGGAAAATGGGTGCCACTGTCTTTTAAATTGGAGTATGAGGCTACAAACAATGTAGCTGAATATGAGGCACTATTATTGGGACTACAAACAGCTAGAAACATGGGCATCCGATGTTTAAAGGTTTTGGGAGACTCCGAGCTAGTGGTGAGACAGATCAAAAATCAATGCCAAACCAAGCATCCACGGCTGAGAGCTTATAGAAACGAAGTGTGGGACATGATAGAAAATTTATTCTCAGCATTTAACATACAGTTCATGCCCCGAGAGCAAAATAGAATAGCAGATTCTCTCGCTGTAGCTGCCAGTACATTCCATCCTCCTCAAAATCCACTCTTAAGATATGAAGTGGAGGTACGGTACAGACCATCCATTCCAGATAATATAAAGCATTGGCAGGTTTTCGAAGACGATGAACAGATGAAGAGATTCATGGAGACAGTGGGAGAATTCTCCAACATGGAGATTGATGATAATGAAGCAGAAGAAGTTGAAAATATTACAGAAAACAAATGGGAAGAAAGAATAGCAGGTAACAGAGTGCTGCAGCTAAAAGGAAATGTTATACCTAGAGGTTTGGTGCCTCTAGAAAGGTTATTTAACAAAGATGATATTCCGTTGCAGCCAAACAAAGTGACAGAAGAAGATCAAGTGGGAGATCTGAATCTGGGTACTTATGCTGATCCCAAAATTGTGAAATTATCTAAAAGGGTCCCAGAAGAATATAAAGAAAAGTATTTGAAGTTGTTTCAATCTTATAAAGATGTATTTGCTTGGTCCTATCAGGACCTAAAAACTTTTGATGTTAATATAATACAACACAAGATTCCATTGAGGGAAGATGCAAAGCCTTATAAGTAGAAACTCAGACAGATAAATCCTCTGCTGCTTCCCTCTATTGAAAAAGAAGTCAAGAAGCTACTGAAAGCCAAAATAATTGTGCCATTGAGATACTCAGAATGGATAGCCAATCTTGTTCCTGTTAGAAAGAAGAACAGAGAGATAAGGCTGTGTGTGGATTTCAGGAATTTAAATAGATCATCATTGAAAGATAATTATCCACTGCCTAAAATGGACCACATTCTGCAAAAAGTGGTGGGAGCATCCAGAATGTCAATGATGGATGGATTTTCTGGTTATAATTAGGTAGCCGTATTTCCAGAAGACCAGAAGAAAACTACATTTACTACACTATGGGGAACATTTATGTATGCTAGGATGCCATTTGGGTTAATTAATGCAGGAGCTACTTTTCAGAGGGCAATGGACATAGCCTTTGTTGGAGAACAGGACAAGTTTTTGGTGGTATATCTCGATGATATCACAGTGTTTTCAAAGAATGATGATGAGCATATTGAGCATTTAAGAAGAACTTTTGAAAAATGCAGAAGGTATGGCCTTTTCCTCAATCCTCAAAAATCTTTATTTGCATTAGATGAAGGAAAACTCTTAGGGCACATTGTAACTAAAGATGGTGTGAAAATAGACCCTAAGAGAGTTGAAATAATAAACAGTATTCCTTTACCAAGGAATAAGAAAGAAGTACAGGTGTTTTTAGGCCGAATCAATTTTTTGAGAAGGTTCATTCCTAACTATGCTGAGATAGTTAGGCATATAACTGATATGTTGAAGAAGGAGAATGAAGTAAGATGGTCCCAGGAATCTAGAGATGCATTCACAAGGATAAAACAGGCATTTGCAGAAGCTCCTGTGCTAGCTGGGCCAGATTACAACAAGCCATTTATGATCTTTTCATTTGCTTCACCTCATACAATTGCTGGAGTATTATTACAGAAAAATGAAGAGGGATATGAACAGCCTATAGCTTTCTTCAGTCAAATGCTTTATGATGCTGAATTGAAATATAATATATTGGAGAAGCAGGCATATGCCCTGGTAAAGTCCCTTAAAGCTTTTAGAGTATATGTTTTGCAATCTCACGTTACTGCATATTTTCCCACAGCAGCTGTCAAAGACATTCTTGTCCAGGGGGACATCGAAGGTAGAAGAGGAAGATGGATTGCAAAAATTCAGGAGTATGATTTGGACATAAAGCCTACTAAGTTGATTAAAGGACAGGGACTTGCTAAGATGTTATCTGAATCAAATCATCAAGCTTTGGGCATTAATTTATCCATGATAGCAAATGAAGAATCTGAAAAGGAAGAAGAGCAGCAAGGACTAGAGATGGCTACTCAAAAGATACATGTGAAATACCTAACTAGTCCTTGGTACAAAGAAATCGTCCAATATCTTTTAACACTTAGCTGTCCTCCGAGTTGTGATAAGATAAAATACAGAGCAGTAAGAATGAAATCTCAGAAATACATGATTGCTAATGGACAGCTATATTGGAGAGACCCTTCAGGTATATTACTGTTATGCCTCACAGAAAATGAAGTGGAGAATATATTGACAGAATTTCATGAGGGAATTTGTGGAGGACATTACAGCTGGAGGGCTACAGCTCATAAAATCCTGAAGGCTGGTTTTTACTGGCCAAAATTGTATACAGATACTTTTGCTTAGGTCAGAGCATGTGACAAGTGCCAAAGATTTGCAGAAAGACAGAAATTAGCAGCGTTGCCCTTGATTCCTATTCATGTAAATGAACCATTTCAGAAATGGGGATTAGATTTTATAGGAGAAATACATCCCCCATCTAGTGGCCAATATAAATGGATACTAACAGCCACATATTACTTCACGAAATGGGTGGAAGCCATACCTACAAGAAATGCTACAGATGCTGTGATAATGAAGTTTATGGAGGAAAATATCATATCTAGGTTTGGCTGTCCTGCTAGAATTGTAACTGATAATGCACAAGCTTTTCAATCTGCCAGATTTGTGAATTTCTGCCAAAGGTATAACATCATCCTAACTCACTCCACAACATACTATCCGCAGGGAAATGGTCTAGCAGAATCTTCTAATAAAACCCTGGTGAGGGCCCTGAAGAAAACAATAAGTGAAAATCAGAAAAACTGGGACTCTCAATTAAAGTTTGCTCTATGGGCGAATAGGATAACCAGCAAAAGAGCAACAGGGAAATCTCCCTATGAGCTGGTATACGGGAGAGCAGCTGTGTTTCCTGTGCAATTGGCGTTGCCGGTGGCACGTTTTCTTCAGGAAAGCCAGGAAGAACCATATGACATGATCAAAAGGATTAATCAATTGATTGAACTAGAAGAAACACGGAACCAGGTGAATCAGAGATTGATAGAATATCAGGAGAAAATGAAGAACGTATTTGATCAGCATGTGAAGGATAGGAACTTCCAAATTGGTGACCTGGTTCTCAGATGGGATGTCCGCAGAGCAGAGAAGGGCAAGCATGCCAAGTTTGATCCGTTATGGTTTGGCCCATTCAGAATTGTGAATCAAGGGGGCAATAATACTTTTATGTTAGAAAACCTACAGGGTGATCTGCTGGACGCCCCTGTGAATGGCCAATTTCTCAAGCCATACTTTCAATTCTGACCCAGGCTGGGAATGCCTGACTGTATTATATTGTATATAAGCTGTTTTAGTTTTTATTTTTTATAAAGGAAAGGATGCTGGCAATTACCTGAAGAAGCGCAGGAGAATGGAAAAGCAGAATGAAATATTCAGTGGTCTGCGTGTTCTCGACATGCCCGAGGACGAACATGCTGTCCCTAGATGGAGCCGATGTTGTACATATTTACCCCTGCCTATGAATTTTGGTTCGCTGCCTCATTCCAATCCATTTCAAACCTCCACCGTGGCCTAAAACCTCATGCTCCTGTTTGATATTACCATTTCCGCCCGAAAATCCGCTCCACAAAGGTTAAAAAACCCATAATTTAAATTTATCGGGCTCGTGCTTTGGCTACCATATGACCCGAGCGCGAAACCACAGGTCAGGAGGAAAATAAGCGTAACATTAAAGGTTTTCGGGCGCAATTGTGACCGTCCGATCGAGTTAAATCAACGGAGCGGCAGTCGTTTTGTGTGGTGGTCCCCGCGCCTGTACGAATTACCAAAACCGGTGGTAAATCCCGCACCACTTTCGCCGAACCGGTGGTTTCAAACCAAATGCCAGCGATTCCATTTAAAACGTGCCACGCGTCTTTTGTACGACGTTTTAAAACCACCTTCCCGCGCGTTAAAGTTTGCACAATCGCCAGGCAGCGGAATCCATTTGAGCCGTTGGATCTGCTGGTCTCAATCCGATGGCAGATATCCTCTGAAGTTGCTCGCCCGTTATCTCGTGTCCGTCATGTCCTGTGGCCCACCATTGTGCTACTCTCGTCGCCTTCCAGCCGTTGATCTGTGTTCATAATCCGACAGCCCAGGAATTAGTCTCCCCGTCTGTTGACTCCGCTGCCACGTCGGTTAACCACCCGTCCATCGTACATCCACACGTCATCATCCCGCGCGTTCATAATATTTCTCCCTTGTCGTATATATATGTGTGTTTCTCATTCACATTTACCGTTTTCGGTTGCGCATTGTGTTCCAACTGTTCCACGCAACTACACTCCGTCTGTTTAGTTAAAGTCTCCACTGTCTTTCCTCCGCCACCCTGCACGTACTTGTCACCTGTTCGTGTCCGCGATGTCATCATGACCCCCGCCTCCACTCTCCTTACCTCCGAGTCTGGTTTCTCTGATATATTTGTGGGTTTTGTAGGTTTCAAGATAACAAGAAGGTTTTTTAAATTGTTGCCTCTGTTGCAGAGGTTGAGAGCATGTTAAAGGACGACATTCTGCTGGTGAAATTTAAAGAAGAAGCCGAGGGTAGGTGTGTGAAATGACCATCATTAAAGAAAACAAAGATATGGATCTACAGAACCCTCCAGAGAAAATCAAGGGACGTTTCGCCTTGCATTAAAGGTCTGGGATCTAAATTCAAAGATAAAGGCCGAGAGTACAATACAAAATCACAAGAAATCTCAGGGTTTTATGGCAGCAGATTTTTCCTCTTTCAGTAAGAGGCAGAACAATGTATATTTTATTATTTGTGTCTTATTTATAAGGGGATTTTCATCCTCCAGCATTTATTTCTAGAGACAAATTGTAAAATTCAGAGTCAGTTTTTCTTCATTATTCAGTGAGGTAATCGCAGTCTTTCATCCATTTTGATTCAGGTGGATGAATTAAATGTGCTGATTTTTCTATTCTCTAGGATTATCTGTCTTTTTCATAAAGGCAAAGAAAAACATTATAAGTTCAGTTCACCTTCAAACAAACATGTGGTGAAAAAGAGCATAACCATATTTCTGTATTTTTATGAAGATTGAGCTTGTGCAGAGTCTAAATCATGGAGAATTATATTAATAGGGTCTGCAGGTGCTGAGTATCTATGATTGTAATTTCTCTTATGTGTTAATACAATATCTCCTTTCATGCTATTTATCTTCTTGTATCATGTTCTAGAATGTGAGTGGCTCACTAGTTTGCAGTAAGGATTCATCCTTGTTGGTGCCCTTTCTGGAATTAGTCAAGCGCTTTAAATAGGCCTAGTCATGATATACTGTTCCATGTTCACCTTATCCATACTTTCTGCTATATTAGTTACATGAGGAGGGTGCTTTTAAAACGCCATTGTCATATAAGGATTCATAAATTAATATGCCCTTATGTGGTTCTGTTGTGTATCTGGGTATCAGCTTCATGTTAACTAATATCTTCTTTATGTTTCCTCACTGCACTCATTTCCTGATATTTGATTTCTGTGATATATTATTTGAACTGGCCCTCTTTACAGTAAGCTGTCTCTTAACTGTCTGATGCCTTTGTATTGGAGTTTTACATGATGTCCCTACACTATTCTTATCTTTGTGTCAGCTTCTGAGAGAGATTGGTCCCATTCAAAACTAATTTCCTTGTTCAAACAAGAGATAGTAAGTGATCTCTTGGACTGACTATCCAAACTATATGAAGAACTCCTTGCTATATTAAGATGTCCTAGGCACTAGTCTATGGCAACTCTAGGCTATCTCTAGGGGGTGACAAAATTTTCCACAACAAAGGCCGAGGGTTTTGTTTTGTTTTTGGATGGTTGAGCATGATTATGGCTTGAGTGGAAAGTTATAAATAGAAAGAGTTTCAAAGGTGAGAAGTTGCAAGCAAATAGAACAATATTTGGCCAAAAAGATGGATAATTGAAGGTTTTAGTCCATTTGGCTATGGAGTCATAATAGGATTTAATTCAAACAAAAAGGGGCAAGAGTGGTCCATGGGGCAAGTCATCTATGTATTAAGGATCTCTTTAACGTTTTGTTTATGGAATGAAATGATACAAGAAGAAGGGGAATTTAAACAAATGAAAAACAAAGAGCAGCCCAGGATCTGGTAAGTACTTTGAAACTAGCCAGCCTTTGACAAACCTTAAGAAAAACATAAAATCAATCCAGGATCTGGTAAGTACTTCGAAACTAGCCAGCCTTTGATATAATTTCAATAGAAAACATATTGAACACAAAGGGAAACTTAAAGGCAACTGTTGGAGAAGAAACTAGCGGGCCGGGCTCACCACAAAACTTCTCCTAGCTCTACTTTAATTGGTAACTTTCAAGACAAATACAAAGATAACAAAGAATGGTCTAAGATCTGGTAAGTACTTTGAAACTAGCCAGCTTTCAACACATTCCAAGGGAAACTTTCAGATAGTCTTTAGGGATAAAACTAGGATCAAGGCTCACCATATCTTCCTTAGTTAATCTCTACTTAACATAAAATGAAAATAACATTCAAGAACAATATTTAGCTAAACAGTAGGATGAGGGAATGCCAACATTCCTAACTTCTTGAATTGAATTAACTCATTCCCAAATAACACAAATTGGAAGAAAACATTAAGATAAATCTTATCAGTCAGAGAAGGGTACTGATATACAGTAAATCCTAACTCTATGCATGTTGTTCTTTATAAGAGAAAATGAACAAAGTGAAAACAGAAATAAAATAACGATTTACAATAAGAAAAACATCACCGTCGACATAGAACATGATCCCATAAATCAGCTTGTATTGATGCTTCAAACCAATTACAGCTTTAATTCCAATGTTTCAGGTTAGAAATCGTCTTCACTTCTCAGCCTAACTATTCTATCACAAGAAAAGCTTCAAGAGCCCGTGAACACTATTTACAAGTAGAAGTATCAAGCTCAAGTATATTTCAAAGTTCAACAACCAACCTTTTCTCATCTTCTATAGCAGTATTTATAGAAGGAATGAGGAGGTGGGAGAGGATAAAACATCTCCCAGGGAAATTAATACAGTTTTAAGACTTCTCAGCCTTTAAGGGGCTCGATGAAGAAGCTTACATATGTGTCCTCTGTATTAAATGTTTTACATTAATAATTAAGCTTGGTGGGAGATTTTATTGACTTTTAAGGCTCTATGTCATGTTGTAGTAACTCTGCTGATATTATTTGCATTAAGTTCTATTGGAAGAATTAACTATTCGGCTGCGCTGAGGAAAATATATGCTTTCTGTTTAATAACTTCAACCTCTGTTGAATTCTTTGAGGCAATAGGTGGCTTTGTGGTAGCTGAGAGGAATCAATTTGCCTCTGTTTTGGTAGTGGAGGCCTTTCTGTCTATTGATCCTTTGATTTCCCTTTAATTATGTTTTAATTTGGAGGATTAGGCTCTTGATAATCAATCTTAGCTGTAATCTCCCAAAATTGTCTTCAATCTTCTATTCTGTTGTGCTTGTCTTCGACACTGATACTATTTTAATTATTTTATGCATTGTTGTGTGTCTTGTTTATGTGCAGGGCCACAAAGGGCTCATATGGCATCAATGCCCATGAAGCATTGATGAAACATGGAGTAGAACCTTTGTAGTTATTTCCCTTTGATAAACAGAAGTCCAGAGGATCGTCACCCTTGGCTTTATTATTTCTCTTTAAAATATTTTGAAATTCATTTGAACCTGCAAAATACAAAAACTATTATGAAATCCTGCATTTTTGGGTCAACTTCTTAAGAGGTTTTTGTTGGGTATGTGTTATATTCTTTCCACGACTAATTTCCGCTGGGTAGTCTGCGTCCATGGTTTTGTGCATGGTTTTGCACATGGTTTTGGGGTTCGATGGTTTTCGGCCCCTGGTATTTTTGTAGATCCGGTCAAGGGAACTACGGTTATGTTCTAATCCAGGGTTAATGGATTGGGGTTTATGTATGTTTCGGCATGTATATATATGTGTTGTAACACTAAAAGGAATATAATGAAAAATCAAGCTGGTCATCCCGATTTGGGATCCAGGGGAAAATCTCTGTGTTTATCTGTTTTATGTTTTATGCTCTCGCTATTGTTTATTTTCTGTTATAAGAGTGTAGATAATTTCTGTTCAGGGTTAAAACCTACATTTGTGGGGAAGAGCGAGACCGTTGGATGGCATCATCCAACGGTAGAGATTCGTTTGCGGGGGTTAAAGGAAGAGAAGAGGAAGAAATAAGTCAGAACTGTTGATCGCACAGAGATCGACGGTTGGGATTGGTTGTGATTTAATAGTGTGAAGGAGCCACATTGTATGGAAAACAGAAGAAATGCGAAGAAATGGGTTAAAACCTTTGTGTGGGAGGAAATATGATAAAAATAGAGTTGGGGGTATCGACTGAGTTAAAAAAGGAGTTTTAAACCCTGTAAAGAAGTTTTTATGAAAGGGAAAAGGGGAAAAATGGAAAATAGAGGAATTTCATGGGAATGAAAGGGGTAAAAAATGGAGGTTAGTTGTGAGGTGGGGGAAGGGGGAAAATGGTGTTTGCAGTAGTCTTTCCTCTATGAAATCAGCTGAATTTCTGAGTTTGAAATGGAAACAGCAGTGAAGATTTGAACAAAGGGCATGATTCCTTGATGAGTCTTCAAGAGATAACACTTGTTGCAATAAAACTGGTTTCTGGAAGGCTCTGAAAATGTTTTAGCCACCATTTGATATGACAAATTTTATTGGTGGCTAACAACTCTGTCAACTTAAATGATGATCGGCCAACCCTTTTATTTGGGCCTAAAGTTGAAGGAAAGTTTCAAGAAGGAGTGGTCCCTCCTTTCTATGTTAGTTTGAATATCCATGATAGGATTTTACACAATGCTATGCATGATTCAGGGGCTTCTCATAACCTCATGCCCAAAGTAATCATGGAGAGATTAGGCCTTGAGATAACCAGACCATATAAAGATTTGTATTCTTTTGACTCCAGTAGAGTAAAATTCTTAGGCCTGATCAAAGATCTTTGTGTAAACTTGACCCAAATCCCAGCCAAATGCATAGTGATGGATGTGGTAGTGGCTGATGTGCCCCCCAAATATGGCATGCTTCTTTCAAGATCATGGGGTGCTAAGCTTCAAGGTACCATGCAAATGGAAATGACATATGCCACCATCCCTGTCTTCGGTCAACTTAGAAGACTTTATAGGGAATCACACATGAAATTTATGGTGAGTAGTCAATAAAAATCAGAAAATTCCCCTCTTTATTCTTTCCATACAGACCGAGACTCGTTCATTCTTTTCAATGATGAAAGCTTTGGTGAACTAGAGTTGGAAGGTGAGAAATCACCCAACATAACAGAAAATATGGAAGGAGGGAATAGGGAGGGAGAGGCTCTCAAAAATTTTGCCGAATATGAAAATTACAGAAAACAAAATAGAGAGTATGAACCACCCACTGTCCATCATCTTAATGCAAATCACGAAAGTCAAGAAGAAAGGCCTCAACTCCATGAAAACTTTAAGGAACAAGACCAACATAAACATGCTGCAGAACCCATAAAACTGCATGATGACAGTCAAAACACATGGAACAAAGGGGACAGGAATGAAAACAACAACAAGCCTGAAACTAGCCCTCTTTGGAGTATGAGTTTTGATGGGTCTTGTAATAGAACTGGTGCAAGAGCATGTGTGTGGCTTCATAACACAGAGAATAATTATGCTGAAAGCCATTGATACAAGCTTAAATTCCAATGCACAAATAACATAGCAGAGTATGAATCACTCCTCTTAGGACTACAGTTACTGAAGAAATTAGGAGCCAGGAGGATAGTTGTTCATGGAGATTCTGAACTGATCATTAGGAAAATAAATGGAGAGTACACTGCCAAACATCCAAGACTAAGAGCCTATAGAAATTATGCCATGGACCTTTTGAAAGCTTTTGAGGAATATGAACTTGTTTTTGTCCCTAGAAGCCAAAACATTCTTGCCAATGGTTTAGTTTGTGCTGCTAGTTCATGTCAAATACCCTATGACAGCAAACAGTTCATAGTCCAAGTGAAATATAGGCCAGTTGTCCCAGACAATGAAAAGTATTGGCAGGTCTTTGAGGGAGATAAACAGATAGAGGACTTCCTGCAATCTAGAAATGAGTTTGACTTTCCAAATTCAGACTCAAAATATAATAAGGACTGTCTTAATGAGGAACATAACTTCCTCCCATTACAGAAATAAACTTTCTAACCAGAGATTTTGAAAATCAAACGGAAGAGTACATAAACTCAAGAAAAGAAGACATAGAGGTACTACAGTCTAAATAAAAGGGCTTACCCAAAGGACTAGCACCTCTAGAAGACTTGTTTGATTTTAATGACATTGCCAAAAAACCAACAATAGAACCCACTGAATCTGATATTGAGGAATGAAATATAGGTAGTAAAGACAAACCTAAAATGATCAAGTTATCCAAAACATTGCCAGCTCACATGAAACTGAAATATATTGAGTTTCTTAAAGAATTTTCTAATGTGTTTTCTTGGAGCTATGAGGATTTAAAGGCATATGACACAGAGACCATTCAGCACAAGATACCACTTAAAGAAAACCAGAAACCATTTCGGCAGAAATTACGCAAAATAAACCCTGTGCAGTTACCTTTGGTTGAGAAAGAAATTAGGAAAATGTATGATGTTGGAATTATTGTCCCTGTGAGATACTCAAAGTGGGTATCTAATCTTGTAGCTGTAAGAAAGAAAACATGAGAAACAAGGCTCTGTATTGACTTTAGGAATTTGAACAAAGCCTCATTAAAGGACAACTATCCCCTGCCTAAAATGGAGCACATCTTACAAAGGGTAGTTGGTTCCAAGAGGATTTCTTTTCTAGATGGCTTTTCAGGATATAATCAGATATTGGTACTTCCCGATGATCAATTGAAAATAACCTTCACTACTCCTTGGGGCACTTTCATGTATGTGAAAATGCCTTTTGGATTAATGAATGCAGGTGCCACCTTTCAAAGAGCCATGGATATTGCTTTCTCAGAATAAATAGGCCACTTCACTGTGATTTATTTAGATGACATTACAGTCTATTCCAAAACAAATGAAGAACACCTAGTACACCTAAGAAAGGTCTTTGAGAAATTTACAAAATTTGGGCTATCTTTAAATCCCAAGAAGACATTGTTTGGTCTCCAAGAAGGTAAGCTTCTTGGTCACATCATATCCGAAAAAGGGATTAAAATAGACCTAAAAAGGGTTGAAGGTATATTGCAAATCAGTCACCTCAAAAACATCAAAGAACTTCAATATTTCATTGGAAAGATTAATTTCTTAAGAAGGTTCATACCCAACCTGACAGAACTCCTTAAGAACATGACAAACATGCTAAAGAAAGAGAAAGGAGTTAAATGGACCTTAGAATCAAATAATTCCGTTGAACTGGTCAAACATGCACTTACCCAAGAATCGGTTCTTATCAGTCCTGATTTCACTAAGGACTTCCTCATATTTTCATTTGCATCGGAACATACTGTGGCCACTGTACTATTACAGAAAAATCTAGAAGGACAAGAGTAGCCAATTGCATTTTTCAGCAAGGCATTAAGAGATGCACCTCTGAAATATTATATTATGGAAAAACAGGCCTATGATTTGGTCAAATCCGTGAAGGATTTTAGAGTTTATATCTTACACTCTCACATTATTGCATTTGTGCCTCATGTAGTGGTAAAAGAGATTTTGTCACAAGACCCTGATGGCAAAAGAGGAAAGTGGATTGTTGTGATACTGGAATATGATTTGGAAATTAAACCCACTAAACTCATCAAGGGTCAAGGCCTAGCATAATTAATGGCTGAATCTAACTTGCAAGCACTTGATATAAATATGATAGATGCATTAGATGGGCAGGAAAAATTACCAGCCCCACTTATTGAGGATCATTTCCTCAATTCATCTTGGTATGATGATATTTTGTATGTGCTTACTAATCTCAATGCCCCTCCTGGTTTGTCTAAAACAAAGGCAAGATTCTTCAAGTTAAAGGCTGTTAATTACTGCATTTTAGATAAATGTTTGTATTGGAAGAATGCCAATGGTTTATTGCTTAAATTTTTTCCTGAGGTTGATGCAGATAGGATCAAGCATGAGTTTCATGAAGGAGAATGTGGAGGCCACCTAAATTGGAAAACCACTGCTAATAAAATCCTTAGAGTTGGCTATTACTGGCCCACCCTCTTTCAAGATGTCCACAAAATGATAGTTTCCTACCACAAATTCCAAATCTTTGAAGGCAAGAGAAAACTGCTTCCCTTACCATTGCAACCAATCACTGTTGAAGCTCCTTTTCAACAGTGGGGCCTAAACTTCATTGGGGAAATCCATCCTGCCTCATCTTCCCAAAATAGATGGATACTAATAGGCACTGATTATTTCACCAAATGGATAGAAGCCATCCCTTCTAGGAATGCCACAGACTCAGTTATCATAAAATTACTTGAATAACATATCCTGTCTAGATTTGGCTATCCTAGGAAAATAATCACTGACAATGCTGCTGCATTTGGTTCTAAAAAGATGGTTGATTTCTGTCATAGATATCATATTGTGCTTGGTTCTTCCACAACTTATTACCCTCAAGGTAATGGGTTGTTAGAATCTTCCAATAAGAGCCTAGTAAACATAATAAAGAAGCTGCTGAAAGAAAATCAGAGGTCATGGCACAACAAGTTGGTACATGCTTTATGGGCAGATAGATTGACAACAAAGAAATCAATTAGAATGTCTCCCTATCAGCTGGTTTATGGAGACGATGCAATTTCCCCACCAATTTAGGAGTGCCAATGATGAAGTTGGTCCAATAAATACAGTCAAAAGAAGATAGCATGATGAAAAGGATAAATCAGACTATACATCTTCAGAAAACTAGGGAAGAAGTTTATAACGGAGCACAGAAAGTACAAGAGAATATAAAAAATCTGTTTGATAAGAGGACAAAGGCCAGTGATTTCAAGATTGGTGACAAAGCACTCAAATGGAATTCCAGGAGAGAAGATAAGGGAAAACATGGAAATTTTGACAATTTATGGCAAGGCCCTTACATCATTCAATATTCCATTGGTCATAATGCATTTTTTCTACAAGAAATGGATGGTACAGACTTGTTTGGTGGTCCTTTCAATGGCAGGATGCTCAAGCATTATTTCTGATAAACTCTCAGTTTAAAGATTTCATTCTTCACTGTAAATATCATTGCTTTATTTTGTTTAAAAAAGAAAAAAGAAAAAATACAAAAACAATAGAAAAGAGAAAAGAGGGCAGATTAGAAAAACAAGAAAGGTACAGCCCCATACCAAAAAGAAAGAAAAATCTGAAAGTGTGCAAGCCTAAATGCCACTACCTGAAAGAGCATTGCTATCTAGTCATACAACCTAATCATGACTAGGTAGATTTCAATTTACTGCTGATAGGTTAGTGAAGAAGATTTTCCAAACTGTTTAATCTTGGCTTATCAGTAGATTAGATTAGGATAGAAAATAATGGTTCAAACATGCTCTAAATATGAACCAAAGATACAAAGAAGATTGGTTCTAACATGCTAAAAACTTGAACCAGGTAAAGAAGAAGAAGACAACTCTAAAAGATCAAAACCAGAGCTGAAGGAAAGAAGGAAGGACTCTCATTGTTTTAAGATCTTAAGCCTTCCAAGTTTTGTTTTACTTTTCTGCAAATAAAGGTCTATGTGCAGTTCGTTTTTTATTTCATAGCCATCACAGCAAATCAGAAAGCTTAATCCTGGTTTGACTATGTTTTCAATTTATGTTTTAGAATGTAGAGAATGCAGATCTGTCAGACAGCTTAATCCTGGCAGATAGTAGTTAGGTAGAGAATTTTTGAGCGCAACTATTTAATCTGGACTCATGGAAGTTATAAGGGTAGATTTAGATTAGTTTTCTTGTTTTCAATAAAATAATAAAATGTTGATGTCTAAAGGTTTGCAAGTCCAAGTGCACCTTATGAAGAAAAAATGTTAGGAAAAGTAGGTTGTGAAGGTAGTTGTTTGGGGAAAATTGATTTGTTATAATGTAATGATTGATCATTTTTCAAGCAACATGATCAAATAAAAAAGAGGATTTCCAAACTACAGGATATTGATCTACACTCCAGAGATAAAATTTCTGAGGCTCTTGACACCTCCAAGGAGCTTCTATCCCCAAGTGGAGCCGCTATTAGCCATCTATAAACTTTTCGTATACTATGATGGTTGAAACAGGTCTATTAGTCTTCAAGAAACAAATTTGAAGCAAATATATGACTTCTTGAAGCCTTGTTATGTCCATTTGTCCAAAGGATCCATCTCACTGATATCTTCATAAAGTCTTGCTGTTGTCTTGAATAAAACTTATTTGAACCCCTCTTCCATTCATATTTTCCTGTTAAAAAATCCCTCCACTTCCTCCAAAATTCCCTTTAAAACCATATGAATCCCTTTTATTTGGTTTTAATCCCTTCTTTATGTCTATTGGAACCTTTAAAAAACCTTCAAAAACCCCTTTTCGGCCTAAAAACCCATTTTTTTCATTAAGGCAGACTTAAGCCCCTGCAGGCTTAAGTTCTCAGCCCTTCCTCCATGAAACTGGGACCACGACTGTTGGCTCAAGTCTTTAGCCCCTTTCGCGCTATCAGTCTCTCCACCCCTTTTTCCTTTATTTCTTCATTATTTCCCCGATGCGTTGGTTTCACCACTGATGGGATCTAAGCCATTGATCTCGCAAATCCAACGGCCATCGGCGGATCGCCCATCGCAAATCGCTTTTTCCTCGGTCCCACTTCCCTTTCCCTTTTTTCTTCTGATGGGTGATTCTCTGATAAGATCTAGACCATCCATTTCCCCCGAGATCTGACGGCCATCTCACCCCTCCATCGCATTGGCGCATCGCTCCTCGACGTTCCTAGTTTCCTTGTCCCCTGACCCTTTGCACCGCCGATATGTGAAGTCCCTTTTTAATCTCAACCATTCATTCTCCCCCAGATCAGACGATCTGTGCTCTCCTCCGTCGACCATCTCACTTGCTCTCTCATCGGCATCAATGCATTGCTCTTCCTAATTCCTCCTTCCCAGACCCTCTTCTCAGCCTATTGCCGATCCTTCGAGTTAATCTCCGCTGTCCATCTCCCAGATCTGACGACTCACATTGATTCCCCTTATTCACCCACAGGCACTATTAACACACATAATAACTCCTTGAGTGCCCCCGCAGTTGACTCTTTTGACCACAGAAGATCTTCATCCGACGGTCCAGATTCACTGCAGAGGCACCCGACTCGTAGACTTGTCCATACCTCAAGTGCCTCTGCTATGCGTATTTTATTTCAATTTTCCATATAATCTCACTGGTCCCACCCGACCATGCTAGGGCCTTTCATCGTGCCTCCGTTCGATCTCCACCATTGATCTGCCCCCCCCCCCAAGATCCAACGACCCCCAGTTATCTTCGCGCCCGTTTCTCCGTAGTTGTCCAAAACCCATTTTCAACGCGAAATGGGTGGTTTTCAAGGGAGAGGCATCACCCACCCACTTGTGTCATGTTCCTCTGGCCCAAAACCACTAACCACCTAAACCTTGCGTGAATACCACTACTGGTTTCGCACGAAACCACCTTTTATGTTTCCGCGCCAATATTCAAAAACTTGGTTGTTCCGCCTGGTTCCGCCATAGAATTCTTCCCATCTGCACATATTCTTCCTCCACAACGCTCCTCTTCCACCATACTGAGCCTTTGAAGCAGTTTTAGCCCAGTTTCAAGTTTTATTAACAGTTTGATAGTGTTTGAAGGTATTTACATGGTGTTTAAGGGGTTTTACGACCCTCCCGCAGCCTGTTAAGAAACTAAGGGTCGAAGGTGACGATCTTCGGGCCATGATAAATTGAAAAAGGGATATTCGGGGTTGATTATTGTTGTTTATTAGTGTCTCATGAACACTGGTGAATAGAAAAACCCTCCAGTGCCAATTAAAGCCACCTGTACACCACAAAAGGATTAAAGTGAAGACCAGAAAAGACAACGGTTAAAGCATAAGCCACGCGAAGCAAAATCTTAAACTCACAGATGAAGATCGAAGATAGCATGAAGGCCTAATGAATCCTAAAAGCACAAATCTGAGGCCTAATTGAGTTTAAAGTGACAAAGGTAAACAGATCAGCAAAGAAGCCTTGGAATGTTAGATCATGAGCACAATTAAATCTCCATAGATCAATAAAAGGACACCCATAGTCTACTTCACCTTTCAAAGACACTGTGACAGCCATCCTGATGACAGAACCTATTTAAAACTTTCATCACAGTTATTGCACAGTCATGGGAGGCCTCAGGACCGAAATATGACAGTTACTTGTCGCAGAGGTCAAACAGAGTACTTTGGCTACAGTTAGTTTCAAAGAACACACTTCAGAGTTATTACCAGCCTACCAGATATGCCTCAAAGACAGGAAAAACTAATAAATGGTACAATTAGTTAATGCTATGGTCATTAAGCAGAATGGACATTTGAATACCTCTCCCCCTCTGTCTTAACTGATATTTATGGTTTTTCCTTCAACACTCTTCCTCTCTCACCTATATGTATTCACAGAAAACTCATTGTAATGGTTGGAAAATTGTTAATTGTTGAACTGTTATCGAGTAAAAGTTGTTGAGTAGTTGTAATATTGTAGGCTGGGAAGAGAAGTATCAGACTCTAGAAAGCCATTGGACTCGAGTATGTAACTGGTCTTGGACATCAAATAGACAAGCAGATTCACTGGATCTTGATCTAAATCATTGGTGATGTTATTCTTACTGTAATTTTTATTCTCCTTATGTTTCCACTGTGTTCATATTATCTGATAAAGAACAGAAAATATAGATTAGGATTTACTTCTAAAAGTACCCTAATTTTGATTGATAAGCTTTATCTTTATGTTTTCTTCTAAATTTGTGTTTGGGAATGATTTCAATAGAGTATAACCAATCAAGGAATGTTGGTGAGCCCATATCTTGCTGAGTAGAACTTGAGATGTTGTTCTTGAATGACCTTTTCACTGCATGCTAAGTAGAGTTCTAATCAAGGAAGTTTATGGTTAGCCCTGTCCCTTGTTTAGTCTTAAACAATTGTTTTGAAGATTTCCCTTAAGAGTATGCCAAAAGAAAGATAGGTTAAAAGTCCTTACTTGATCTTAGGTTACTTTTTATGTTTAATATTAAATGTTTTTCCCTTAAGAGTATGTCAAAATTAGGATAGGTTAAAAGTCCTTACTTGATCTTAGGCTGCCCTTCGTTGTCTTATATGTTTTCTTCTTTCACCACACTCATTAATGTTCCATACCACAAAATCAACCCAAAATATTTTCTGATATAGATGACTTGCCCTATGGAAACCCTTGAATAGTTGTTGTGCAAGTAAACCCTTTTATGACTCCATAGCCCAATGGTTTAGCACTTTTTTTTTACCTATCTTCCCATGCTAAAACATCCTTCCACTTATTTCCTCCTTCACTTCATATGACCTTCTCATTTAATGTTTCCCAAACAAAAACAAACAAATCCCTTGTACTTCATAACTAGCCTAATATCACACCATAAGCCTTAAAGATATATCCTTTGAGAACACATATAGAGAGATCCCTCTCTGAATCCAGGAGGGCTAGATCCTAGGATTCCAAAGTGGTTCTGATGTTGCCTTGTCATTTGGTATGCCAAACTGCCAAATCACAGGACCCCAATAGGTTCCATCTTCATACCACTTTCATATTCTCATTCAACCACAGGAATAATGCATTCCTGCATCAGGGTTTGAGAGGTGGAGGTTGTTTCTAGCATTTCATCTAGGAAACTAGTGGAGGATTCATCCCCTCACCGTGTGCTTCATGTTCAACCTTCTAGGAGTTGTATATTCATATCCGACATTCAGGCCATTGTATCATACCTCCATGCAATGAAAATCCCCTCAAGGATTACACAGTCCAGTCCTGTAGATCTATTAGAGGAGGGAAGTTTTCAACATTTCAGCTGGAAATATTGTGAGGGACCATATCCTCACTTTGAATTCGTTGTTTCCACCATTATTGAGCTGATTTTATATATTTAGTAGCAGGCTAAATAGCCTCCCTCCTTGACAACGCAGTTTTTATCAAGAATTTGTGTAGCAGTAGCTGCAGTCAATGGATAAGGCTGGAGGAGCTATATCTTGATCTTTTAGCCCAAGGATCTAGTGAAGGGATCATCCCTTCAAGCATAGATCTGATTACAACACATTGCAACCATCTTATGATCAGTTCTTGCTTTAGATTTTCATACCCAATAGTTATATGTGCAAGCCCTAAGAGGGTTATTTTCTTATATTGAAAGATCTAGAAAATCCTTTCTGGGTTATCTTGGGTATACATCATAGAGTCTGGATCTACATTTTCAGCATCATCGAAGCTCCAGAAATGCCTATATATACATTCTACTTTTTTTCGGCAGTTGCAGTCCCAACAGTTTCAACAGGGACAACACAATTTTCCTTCCAGCAGTTACATAGTCCCTATTGTGGGAGAATTTCAGGGTCATTCCAGGCCATCTCTTTGGCTTAAGTGTCTCATATTTTGAGCACTGTTGTACTGGTTTATCCACCTCCTATTAATAAAATGGCTCGAATATTCTGTACATTTTGATGATGTATTTATATTTATTGTTTACTTTGCAGCAATTCTTATATTGTGTTTTAGTATTACTACATTCTCCCTTTTGGGATATTACACCTATCACACGAGTGATCTTGCTGCTAGTCTTATCTAATTGTTGTATTGACTCCAGGTCCACTGGGTGATCGCGTCATCCTTTATGCAGGTCTGAAATTCAGAGATTTGAGACAACCACTCGTGTAATTCAGTTGCAAAGGAAGCAAATATAATTTCATGGAATTTTATATAGATATACTTTTTTGTCCAATCTTCAACAACTAATTTATAGCTTTTGTTTTCTTGGATCGAAAATTCAAGTATCTTCTTAATGAGGCAATCTTGTAATTCATTCTGCGTCAGATGCCAAAACATTAAATATCCCTCAAAATGTGTAGAAAAATTATATAACATATGCATGTATATATCCATATTCTCCTAATCTAACAATACATATCTTCTTGCTAAATACAAAATCCTTCCACTGTTAATCTTTTGTGGAAATTTAAAAACTCAATTGCAAACACATGAAGCAATAAAAACAATCGCACATAACATAGTTGTTTAACGGGAAATCCTAAAGCTAAACACCCCAACTATAATATTATGTATATCATGGATATCATGTAACAATCTCATACAAAGATTAGTACATCAAGCTCTCAGTACAATCAAGAATAATTACACATTGTCATGCAGAACTTTGCATCTCCATGCACCAATTTCTCGCCACCTGATAGCCTACCTCCACTGCGCAATCCTTGCTAAAGAATACCTCTGAATGAATTCGAATTGGCCTTGCCTTGACTGCACAATCCTCATTGGAAACTCCAATGTGTGTGTGATGCAATCAATGCATCACTATAGTCACAACGGATAGTCCATCTCACCCTTTCACCTACCCCTCCACTGGGTCTCCACTGGAACTGACATGCACTGTAGTTAACTGTTGTATTTGTTCAATTGATTAGTGAGTTATTATTTGTGAATTAATTAACCAATTAATTCACTCCACTCTCACTAGTGTATCATTCAGTTAGACTAGATACAACTAGCTCAACTGATTTTAACTCTAATAACTGAGTTAAACTGAATAACAACTCCATGAACTACTCTTCCAACTCTGTCATACCTTTGCCACTTCAGTTATAACTAATTCCATGTATGAACCACCAGTAAACCCTAGGAATTGCGTAATTCCTTCAGCCCACTGATTTTCCAAATCTGTATATTGAAATAAAGTGCTCCAAGATAATAAGTTGATATTTAGAGTCTGATTATTATTAAGGGCTAATAATAATCATCACATCTATTTTTAGATCGACGATCTATAAATAGACTTCGCCCAATATTCTAAAAATATAATTTCATCTATTTTTCCAACTTGACCAACCATCCACAAATAGCATCCTGCAACTTCTGAAATATGATCACCATGTCTAAAAATAGACATAGTCTAAAAATAGACTTACACTTAAAAATAGCCTACGGGCGCACTTAGTGAAGGTGACTAATTTTCACTAAGCTTCATCATCTTGTTGAATCTCAACACTCCCTCTCAAGAATATAGGGATTATCCTTCACCCCGACCCTCCCTCTATGGTATTCGAATTTTCTCCTGCCGAGTGCCTTCATCAGAATGTTTGCATCCTAATCTTCCGTAGGAATGTACTGAAGCAACATGATCTTCCGTTGCATAAAATCTCTGATATGATGATACCAGATATCAATACGTTTATATCTATCATGAAACAAAGGATTAATCGAGAGTTTAATGCAACTATGATTATCACAATGTATCACTGTAGGATCTAAATGTGAACCGAACAAACCGACCAAGATCTTCCTCATCCAAATAGCCTCACATGCAGCTTGACTTGCTGCTATGTATTCTTCTTCCGTTGAACTGAGTGCCACGGATATTTTTCTCCTACTGTACCAAGAAACTGCTATAGATCTAGTACTAAAAACCCCTCCTAATGTTCTCTTTCTGTCCATTGGGCTTCCTGCCCAATTTGCATCTGTGAGGCCATGCAACTTCACCTCATCCGTTTGTTTGTACCATAAGCCATACTCAGATGTGCCCCTGAGATACCTCAGGACATGCTTGCCTGCCTTCCAAAAGAGCTTGGTAGGATTAACCATAAATTTTGAAAGCTGGTTCACTACATAGCATATGTCTGGTCTTGTATTAACTAAATACATGAGCGAACCCACCAATTGTCAATAAACAGTGGCATCCACTACCTCTGCCGATTTAGCATCCTCTTTCCTCCAATTTCCTGGAAGAGGAGTGTCGATAGGCTTGTAGACTTGCATGTGAAACTTCTCCAGTATCTCTCAGGCATACTTGCCTTGAGACACAAACAGTTCGCCTTCCCGCTGCCATATTTCCAATCCAAGGAAATAATGAAGGAGGCCCAAATCCTTCATCACAAAATCCTTTGCAAGAACTTCCTTGCATGAGTCTATCAACTACTCATCACTCGTTAGTATTAAATCATCAACATGGAGAACAATGATTAAAAGCTTACCCTCCACCACAATTTGGTACAGATTTTCATCCGCCTCACTCTTGGTGAAACCAAGTCCAGTGAAATAGCTATCGATCCAAGTGTACCAAGCATGTGGTGCTTGCTTAAGCCCATACAACGCTCTTTTGAGTCTGCACACATATGACTCACTATTGAATATCTCAAATCCTTCAGGATACTCAATGTACACCTCTTCCTCAATTATCCCATTAAGGAACACAGTCTTCACATCCATCTGATAAATGTGCTAACCCATCTGCGCTGAGAGAGCAAGGATGGTCCTTATGGAAGAATACCGTGCGACAGGTGCAAAGGTTTCTTCATAATCAATCCCCTCGATATGTGAGAAGCCCCGGGAAACAAATCTTTCCTTATGCTTCTTGACGCTCCCATCAATAACTTGCTTTACCTTGTAGATCCATCTTGATCCTACAACTGATTTACCCACCGGCCTTCGAACAATCTCCCAAGAACTGTTTCTAACAATGGAGTCATACTCCTCCACCATGGTATCTACCCATGTGGGCTCCTACACTACTTCTTCAAAATAATATGACTCTGTCACGATACACTTGCTCATAAGATCCATGTATCTAGTGAATCGGTCCGGTGACTGTCTCTGTCTACGCTGTGATGTAGGGACTCCTACATTCTGTGCTGCATCAAGCTTCAATATCTCAGCTTTTGTGGTACGCTTTCTACTATTTTTGATGTTTGGTTCTGCATTATTGGACTCCTCCGCTCCATGAATCTCCTCTTATGGCTGATCCACATCTAGAGGCTCATCTTTGGGAACAAGTAGCTCATCCTCTACATGCAAGTGTACAATCAAAATTCACTTTATGAGAACCATTCACATTTTAGGGGATGACATCATCCCTAATAGTTGAAGTGGCATTGCTTGAGTTAAAGGTACTTACTTGTCACATTCTCAATGGTGGATAAAAACTCATGGTTAACCATGGTAGCCCTCTAAGTACTTTTAAAGTCAAAGTAAAGTACTCATAATAAATGTCATTTCACACTTTTTGAATAAAAATATATTATTGTCATTTCATATTTCTTGAAAGAAACAATGCATATCCCTATACATCTATTATATTATATTATATTATTTTTATATAGTATATTAATTACATGTTATTATACAATTTAAATAATATAAATTTTAATTAATAGCATATAATATAATTAAGTATTTATAAATTTATTTTATATTTTATTTTAAGTTATTTAAGTACAAAAGAAAAATGCATTAGTTGTTCAATGATAATGACTTTTTCTTCAAAATCCCATTCTTATTTATAGTCACATCAATACAATTTTTTTATTAATTTTATTTTGGTACAAATTTTGAATTGGCTCTAACTATGGTTACATGGATTGTTGTGCAAAAAGTGATTTGAAAATTCATAAATATTATTTTACTGGTTTAGCTATTATTATATTATTTCCTTAGGAGGCCCATTTTAGACCTCAAAATTCCCCTAATGTCGTTGCACCACAGTCATCTGACTGTCTAGAAAATACACACGATAATTATGGGGTGTTTTTGTGTACCCCAAAAATATCCCAACTTCTGTAGTCGGCTCCAGCTTCTTCTTGGCATCCTTTGTCACATGAATGTAAACAGATGAGCAAAAAATCTTCAGATGAGAAATATCAGGCTTCTTACCAGTAAAAGCTTCTTCAGGTGTACTCATGCCAAGTACTCTATGAGGACAATGGTTTTGCACATAAACCACAGTGTTGCATGCTTCCACCCACAAGTGCATCAGTAGGCCCTGGTCATGCAACATAGCTCGTGCAGCACCCACGATCGTTCTGTTCTTCCTCTATGTGACCCCATTCTGCTATGGGTTATGAGGCACTATGATTTCTATTCGAATTCCTTCTTTGCTACAGAAGTATTTGAATTTTCCCGAGATATATTCACCACCATTATCGCTTTGCAGAGCCTTCACTTACTTCCCCGACTCCTTCTCCACCAATGCTTTAAACTCACAGAACTTTGAGAATGTTTCGCTCTTCTTCTGCATGAAGAAGATCCATCATCTACGAGAATATTCATCAACAAAAATAACATAATACATGTGTTTTGCTGTTGAAGCAATCGAGAAAGGTCCACACACATCTGTGTGAATTCTCTCAAGGGTCACCGAAGCACGGTTCTCCTTCTCATGAAAGTGGGTCTTCACAAACTTACCCATAGTACCCATCACTGCCTTAGTCATTTTGCAAAGTGCCCTTGGAAGTCCGGTAGAAATATTTCTTCTCAAAATTGTTGTGTAACTTGGCCTCGAAAAATAGAAAGATATACGCGCCTTAAATGAGCTACTTGAGGAAACCTCCAATACATTACATGAATGAACAATTCTTGGATGATACAAACTACAAAACCTCAGTTCTATATATAGGAGTCCATGGGGCCATAATGTAATCCTAGTGGGCCACAATGTAATCCTAGCCGACCTAACAATAATAATTTAAGGGCACAATAATAACAAAATGGGGGTTACAAGGGTACAATAATAACAATAAAGGGGGCTACACTAACATAATAAGGGACTACACTATTAATATAGGGACTTAACATGCCCCTCTCCTTCAAACAAGTGTTGTCCTCAACGCTTGATTATTTCTTGATGCTTCTGTATAAAATTCTCATCCTCCCATGTGGAATATTCTACAAGAAATTTCTTCCACTTGCTGAGATACTCTGAAATTGATCGTACTTGTCGAGTTCTTGTTTCTATTATTTCTTCAGAACTTCTTTCAATGTGATGTTGATCTTCTTGTTGTTTTATTTGATTTTGCACCAAAGTTAGGTTATCCTTTGAGAGTTGAAGAACTTGTTGTTGATGCTCGATGTGATCTTCCACTACTTTACCATCCATATTAGATTTTATTTGATCCTTCAAACCATCCAAATTAGCCTCCATTTCTGCTTTTAAACCATCTATGTCATCTTTAGTTTCTCTTCGTAAGATCGAAATTTTTTGCACTTGGTACCGTAATTTTGATATCTCATATTGCAATTCTTCCTCCTCATGCATCATAGTATAGCTTTCTAAGGGCTTAATGGGTATGGAATTATTTTTTGGAGGCATAATAGAACCCATTACTGACAAAAATTCTTCAATATGCCCTTGGAATCAATTCAACTTGATTCTTCAAACAAGACTTATGCAATTCGGAAAAAACAATACACACTTTTTTCTTGCTTTTGAGGAGCTCGATATTGAAATTGGATTATCTCTGTGATTGTGGCCCTTCAATATTTGAAATTTAGCACTGAAGTAGTGTTGTGTAGATTAATCCATCTTGTGGACAAGACCAATCTCTCTAGTACTAAAAGTAACTAGCAACAAACAGCCAATTATACTAATCTCTCTCTAAGAATATAGGATTTATAAAAAGTTCTATATAGGTGTAAGGCCTACCTTATATCCAGCACTTGCTTGATCTCGTTGAAGTCCCTCGTGCACTTGAAGGAGTGTTCCTCATGAATCTACAGTTACAAACAAGCAAAAAGATTACATAGCACCTGTATAGACATTATTATAAACCATACTCATCATAATGATCAAGGAATTTATGAAATGAACCATGAATAGACAGTTTAATGAGAGAAATGAGTATATTTGTATTAACTTCAAATAAAAGAAAACCTTTACAACCTGTGCCTTGATGTCGTGCAGGTCCTCCTGGGGTCCGAAGCAGGAATCTCTTCTAATTTGACAAGCTTTGCACTCTTTCAACCAAGACTAATAGAGGTATGTAATCTCTCCTCACAGAAAGTCTTAGTTAACCGAGTCTGAATCTCAACAGTATTTAACCTCAAATATCCTAAAGCTTGAACTCCCCTTGAGGCTACCCAAGGCCTCTTTTTATAGTGGAAAAGAGGAGGTTTTCTGTTCCAAATATGAAGGGATAGAATCCTCTAGAAAAGGGATTAGCTCCTTACATCAAGGGGTTAGCTCCATCAAGTAAGGGATGCATGAACCTTATCAAAGCGTATCCATTCCCGAAAATTTCCATCTAGAATCTTCCAGAATTGATCTGAAATCAACTTTTTAACTTTACTTTCTCGCCTTTTTGAATTTTACAGAGGTCCGCACCTATAACACAAAGAACGTGCGGTATGGTTCTGCAGGAGAGCTGAACTTTAGGTGCAGGACCGCAGGCAATGAATAGAGAAAGTGCGATACCAAAGTTTAGGGGATTTTTAGGAACTTTTCTTTGATTTTCAAAGCTTGACATGAGGAACTGATATGATAGACTTGCAAAAGGAGGAAGTATGAGTAATAATGAGCTCATACTCATAGCAGAATGTCAGGATGACAATTTTTAGTGTAACAGATTGCCCCCTAAAGTGCAAAGTCTGGAATAGATGAAGCTGAGGTCTGTCATATATGAAGAGTGCAGTACTTTATTATTTCAAAGATCATCCTGTGGACACCCCAGTCGAAACCTGTAAAAACATTCAATGCAAAATATATATGATACATGTCATCACTGAGGTAGGAATTCCCATACTCAAATTAAAACTAACTAGAAACTAACTCAAATCGTTCTGATACAGGAATGATTTTGAATACATCATAGTACAGATATATGTAGACACAGTATGGAAGTAGCCATCTGTTTATAAATAGTCTACTGTATAGATGATAACAAAATTCCTCGCAGCCTGGATGGTGGAAACTAGATCCAGGGTCTTGATTTCCGCATCTCGAACTAGTACGATTCTATCCATATGAATGAATGTGTCGAAGTCGAACATGGTAGAAACCACTTGATTACCAGTCATTGATGTAAAATGTTAACAAGTGTGAGAGTAACCATCAGTATTGTCAATGGCTATCAAAGTACCCAGCACAATCCATGAAATGTGAATGAATGAGCTGAAGTCGAACATGTCACAGAATCATTTGATCAAAGGTCAATGATGCAACCTGTCGTCGAAGGCGAGAAACCTGCCATTGAGGCATGCAGATTTCAAGGTACTGACAATTTCTGGATCAACTTCCTAGATAATGTGCTGATGTCGATAGAAAGTGATCTGTCATAGGCAAGCCCACAACACGAAATCATAGATCAAGTTTTGAAAATATATTGGCAAGGACTGACTCAGGGATGGTAAAAAATGGATGACAGATATTTTGCAGATGAATGGTTTGTTTGAACTGTTCTCTTGAACACATAACGACACTGTAGATGGCTTGGTAATAATTGACCCAAAGCTAATACCCAGAAACCGGTTGAAGACTTTCAATGTGGTTTGATTAACTGTTAGGCAAAGGATTTCCCAACCCAGGTGAATGAAAGTGTCGTGTTCAAGAGTGGTTGACTGAATTTTCGAAAAATTTAAAATACAACAAACACGCCCATTTTTCTCTCTTTTCCCCCACCATTTCTGGCAAGTACCTCTTTATTTTTGACAAGCTTGAGGAGGATAACATTTGCTTGTTTATAAGCTCATCCTTCGGATGAGTCCAACTTAGTTTAAGATTCGAACCCTAAGAAGGAGTGGTTTGTTCCTGTTTGAAATTGAACAGGTCCTTTACTGTTAAATTTTAACGAGTCCAGTATAGGAGAAACTCGGTGTTTTTCAATTTTAGGGAGTCAGAAGAAAAAACTTAAGAAAACTCCATGGGTGTACTTTTTCGTAAATTTAGTCTCTCGAGCCCGAAAAAGGATAAAATAATGCGGGAGAGAACTCTATTGACCGTAATTAGTCAGCGTATACCTTTTTCGTAAATAGTCCATTTCAGTCCGGAAAAGGGGTAAACTTATACTGAAGGGACGATCATTCATTTACTTTAACGAGTTCGAATAATCAAGTACTCGGAAATATTTTCATATTTAGAGAGTCTGAAAAGGGCTTAAAAGAGAACTCGGAGGTTTCACTTTTTCGGTAAGTTTTAACGAGTTCGAAAAAGGGATAAAAATGTACTCTTTTTTGAAAAATGATCAATTCTCCTGAAAAATCCAATTTCTACATAAAAATTTGAAACATTACACATACCTGTTTAAGATATGTAAAAATGCTCTCAAAAATACCCTTTTTAAAGTGAAAAATAAACAAATTTAAAATTCATCTATTCGAAAAAACTTATAAAAAGGACTTTTTCAATTTCATTTTTACCGTTCAAGTTCAGAGTGAAAAGTAAAAAGCTTTTGGGTAAGAAAGTTCCTGTGAAGATTCTGGAAAATCCGTTCGGTGAAATCGAAAACTGTTAGTCCCAGGTAATCCACGACCTCTTAATCTTGTATTCCATCCATTTCAAATTCTTTTTTAGGCTTTAGATTGTATTTTTAGGGAAAAATATGGTTAAAAAGTTCACTCGCGGGGGTCCGCAGGTGAGACACACATGACCTGCGGACCTCGACTTTTTTCCATAAGGAAAAAAGTCAAAGTTCCGCACCCAAAACACAGTACGTGTGCGTATCTACGCACTGTTTACAAAGCTTAGGTGCGGTACCCACATGGTTGAATTTAAAACTCTCATTTCTCATTTATTTCCCAAAAATTTTCAAATAAGATTGTTATAACTTGCCTTTTTGTGCATTGTAGGATTAACAAGATGCTGATTTGGAGAGAATGTGAACATGAAGACGTGGATGAAGCCGCAATACTCCATTTTCCTACACAGCAAGCATTAAGAGCATGCAGTTTATACAAATTTTGGGCCATCTCAGGCATGAGGGCACAAGTAGAACTCCTGACATGGTTGGTGAACAGATGGAATGTGCAGGACCAGTGCTTCATTATTGGTGGCCACCGGCTCGAAATTGAGCTGGAGGATATATATTTTCTGACTGGTTTGTCCAAAAGGGGTGAACAAGTTTCTTTGTTTGGGACTAGGCCAGGTGGCCAGTCTGTCTCTAGTCTTCAACTAGAATTCTGCAATGACCAGGAAAACCCTAGGGACAAACGGATTGATATAAAACACATCATCCATCCTGAATTGAAATTTATTGCTTTTACTATTACCAAAATGTGTGGGAGTGCTGCGCTGCATGTAGCTACCGGTTCCCAAATGCGTATTGCTGTGGACTGTTTTTGCGGCACCATCTTTAACTGGTGTGAAGCTGTGTTGGCTAATGTAAAAGGCCAACTAACCAGAGCAAAAAATGGAAAATTAAATAACTTTGGATATGGATCCATCGTAGTCTCTTTTGCTCTAGAGAGGATCCCCATGTTAGCTCCACAGAGTATTGTTGTTGATGCCGGTCGGCTTCGAGAACCTAGGATGGTTCGTTGGTCTGCATTGATGGCTCGTCACGCTATCGAGGGTACTGAGATTGTTCGATTTCCTTCTTCATATTTTCATTGGCTGGATCGCCAACTTTTTGTGATAGAGGACTTTCCATACGCCATGATAGATTTTCGCGGCGACCGAGAGATGGCTCTCCCAGCAGGGGAACAGTGGGATGACTCAGGTACAATCATTTTTCAACGTTTGATAAATTATAATTTTTTTTTTTTTTATCGTCTTTGAAAACTAATAACCAAATTTTTTTTGAATACAGATGTGGGTCCACAGCGACCAGCCCATCTCCAACCTTATGAGAGAAGACAACCAGTTACAGCCGCACCAACCCCAGCAGGCCAATCAGTGAATATTTTGACTGATTTAGAGCATCATCTAGAGCATTTGACTCTAGATATTCCAGAGACGAGAATAGATGATATTCCACTCAAGTTGCAGAGATACATGATTGCTGTTCTAGGACCTTTTAGGAGGTTCCTATGCAGGGTAGCTCAGGCAGTAATTTCTTATCGTGATCACCATCAGTGATGGGATGATTGTGTTGTAGACTCATATTTTTTACTTTTGTATTATCATTTTGCCGATCATAAGGTGTTTCCAACCTATGATTGAAGACGATGCATATTTTTTTTTTTGAAAACACTTCTATACTATGATATATCACTATTTACCGGCTATCCATGTACATGTTATGAATGTTGTTTAATTTACTGTTTTGATTATTGCAAATGTTGATTTATCATACTAGAAGCAACTGCATCTGCTAATGTATTTAAATGTCTTTGAATATGTTGATATTCAATGTAATCAAATTCACGTTCCAAGAGACGAACTCTCAAAAATAATCGTAATAACACTGGATTTCTAATGGTATAAACTCTGTTAAGTTGTAATACAACAAGTTCAGAATCCAACCTAACAATCAAACTCCGAATTCCAAATGATATGGATTCAGACAATAACTCAATCATTGCACTATACTCGGCAATGTTATTCGTTGTTTGACCAAGGCTTACCCCATGCATGGATACTAACTCGTCAGAGGGTGAATAGATAACCCAAGCTGCGGAAGAAATGTTTCGTGTACTACGACAAGCACCATCAGCAAAAAAAATGTAGGTTTGAAGAGACGTCGACATCTGCAATATCAGGAGTAAAACTCAGATAAGCAGGAATAGTGATAAAAACACACTTCTAAACTAGGCACACTTTTCTAATCTAAAACACACCAGCAGTAAAGAAATCTAATCTAAAAAATTTCCACACCACGTTTAAGCATAATATCGCTTTAGATAGGGCCCATTTCCGGGTTTATCCAAAGGGACACCGTCAAAATATATCAACTCATAGGCCCCTTTTGCTAACTTTCGTTTAACAATGTAAGGACCATGCCACATAGGCACGAATTTCCCAGCTCCTAGCTTGTCATTAGCTTGATCATAAAGTAAAACTAGGTCTCCTTCTGAAAAATTTTGAGGGGTCACACTTCTATCATACTGAGCTTTTATCCTTTTAACATGAGCCTCGTTTGCTATTGCAACATTTCGTCAATTCTCATCTAATTGGGCTAAGTACAAGAAACGTTTCTCTTCTTCAGATGTAGCTGGAAGTAATTCTACGACTAATTTTAGTGACGGAATTTCGCATTCAATCGGTAACACAGCTTCCAAACCGTAAACCAGTTGGAAAGGAGTGAAACCCGTTGATGTTTTGACTAAGGTTCGATATGCCAAAAGTGCATAAAATAACATGGAGTGCCAATTCGTCTTGTGAATACCAATGATTCTTCTGATCATGGTGACTAAAACTTTATTAATGGCTTCAACCAGACCATTGGCTTGTGGATAATACGGAGTGGAACTATCATGTCGCAGGCCAAGTTGGTCTGTTAGTTTAGTCATCATGACATTCCGAAAATGACTTCCATGATCCATAATAATAGCTTGAGGAACACCGAACCGAGCAATTATGTGATTAAATACGAAAGTTGCAGCAGTTTTGCCATCAGCTGAAAATGTCGGCATCGCCTCGGCCCACTTAGTAAAATAATCAACTGCTAAGATAATATACGCATGCCCCCCCGGCCGAGTGAGGGTTACATGTAATAAAGTCGATACCCCATTTTGCGAAAGGACCGACAACAATTATAGGGTGAAGAGGAGCGGGTGGTGCGCGCATTTTTCGATCAAAAAGTTGACAATTGTGGCATTTCTGAACCGCATAAATACAATATTTGAATATCGTTGGCCAGAAATAACCAGCACGCAATATATTTTGGGCTGTGGCATACCCAGACATATGACCGCCACATGCTCCAGAATGGCAGTCATTTAAAACCTTTTCAGCTTCTTCATGAGTAAGACAACGTCGGAAAACAGAATCCGCTCCATGACGATAAAGTGTATCACCAATGATATTATACTGTTGGGATTGGAAGCGTATTTTCCGTCGTTGAGATTGCGAGATGTCAGGCCGAAAATATTGGGTTTGGAGATAAACGATAATATCTCCATACCATGGATCAAGTGTACTGATGAGAAACAAAGATTCGTCTGCAATGGACTCCTCTGCCATAGTTTTAGTATCAGTAGAGGGGAAATCTCACATCAGTTCCGCAAATACCAAAGATTTCTTTGCCTTGGATTTTTCAAATTCCAAGTCAAATTCCTGCAGGATAACTATCCATTTGGAATATTTTCCCCCTAGCAATTGGTTGGTTAAAATATACATCATAGGGTTGCAATTAGAAATTACTGTGGTTTTACGTAACAAGATGTAATGTCTAAAACGTTGGACAGCTTGAACAACTGCCAAAGCCAATTTCTCCACATGTGTGTATTTGATTTCAGTCAGATGCAGATTTCGACTAAGATAATAAATCACATGTTCATTGTGAGATTCATCTTCCTGGACTAATACCATCCCAATGGTGGAATGAGAAGCGGTGAGGTACAAAAAGTAATCGTGATTGTAGTTGGGAGGATGCAATAATGGTGCATGGGTCAACGCGTGTTTAAGTGCATCAAAAGATCAATCAGCGATCTCATCCCAAAAGAATGGAATGTTCTGTTTCAACAATCAGGTAAAACCCTTTGTAAGCTCGGAATAGTTAGGAATGAATCGACGTAAAAAGTTTTCTTTCCCCTGCAAACTTTGGAGTTGGCGTAAATTCGAAGGAGGAGGCAATTTAACAATAGCTTCGACCTTTGACGGATCGACGCGAATGCCTGCTTTTGAAACAACAAATCCCAGTAAACGACCCGATTCTACACAGAAAACACATTTGTGTGGATTCAGCCTAATTCGATAATTTCGACATCTCATAAAGATGGCTCGTAAATGAGTGAGATGGTCGGCCCTATGCAAGGAATGAGCAGCTAAATCATCGAGATAAGGCTGCACAATGTTTTTAATGTCATGAAATGCGTAAGACATTGCCCGTTGAAAAGTTGCTCCAGCGTTCTTTAATCCAAAAGGTAGTTTGCAATAAGAAAACGTCCCCCATGGACAAATAAAAGCTGTTTTCGGTTGATCAGTAGGGAGTATGTTTATTTGATTGTAGCCCGAAAAAACCATCCATAAAAGAAAACATTTCACTGCCAGCACAATCATCAATTATTTGATCGATATAGGGGGTTGGATAATTTTCCTTGGGACAATCTCGATTAATATCCCTATAATCAATACATACTCTTATTGTTCCTTGTTTTTTAGTCACAGGAACAATATTCTATACCCAATCCGTTAAAGGGATTGGATAAATGAATCCTGCACGAAGTAATTTTTCAACTTCTGCTTTGATAGCAGCAGCTTTTCTAGGATGAATTTGACGTAAATGTTGACGAACAGGTTTAGCATCCGGGTAAGTCTTAATTTCATGTACAACGATTGACGGATCAATTCTTGGCATTTCTTCATAAGACCAGGTAAACACATCACGGAATTCTTGAAATAGGGCTTTATAAATTTGAATTTCATCTTCCGTACAACAAGCACCTATATGAATGTTTTCAATTATTCCTGGTTTTACTGAAATGTCAATTGGAACCGTTCGAGATATATTTTCCAAATTTAATTCAGAATCAGGATTTTGCAAAGGATTCTGTGGTTCTTTAACATATTCAGTAGTAAAAATTGAAGCAAAATCATCTTCCAAATGATCTAGTTTAGGTAAAAATGAAGATCGATGATGTAGATCTTCCCAAGGTAAATCATCAACAGATAATAATTCACGAATCTGCTCATCAGAATGAACAGGTTCAGAAAATGCTGTTGTAGCTGAGCTAGATATAGAAAGTGATTCCTCATGGATCCCATTCACTGGATCAATCTCGGTTGAAGAGGGGTCGGAAAATGACTGTACAGCCTGATATGCAAGTTCAAATGGACTCAAAGGCATCATGCCATCAATTGAATCTAACTCGGAGTCAGAAGGTATGATCCAAGGATCATCAAACGTAACAGTGTCTGATGAAATCATGTGAATATTTGCAACAACAGGCGATACGTTAGGAGGGGGAAAGGAAAAAGTTCCTAGTAAACCAGAATCTTTAATCAATCCTACTCCAACATCCTTATAAGGGATAGCCATTTTACCAACATGCTGGATTGTTTCTGTAGAGGCTGGGTCGGAAGAGAAATAAGTTAACTAATCTATTGTAACGATCTTTCCTTGATATGGAAATTTTATGAGTCGAAAGACCGAAGAAACAACGGAAGTCATAGCATAAGACCAACTCCAACCTAGGAGAAGGTTGTAATCTAGAGGGGCATCAACCACTTCCACATCTAGATTTACTATTTTACCTTCGACCCCTATGGGTAAATCCTGCAAAATACCAAAAGGTTGAAAACCTCAACCATAAAAAGCCTTAAGAATCGTTGGAGATTGGTTAAGTGTAGGAGAACCAAGTGATTTCCAACACTGAATCGACATAATACACATTGAAGCTCCCTCATCAATCACAGTCCAAAAAATTGGTCTGTTTTTGACTAACACTGGAATTTGGAAAGCCATTTGGTGAGGTAGACGAGGTGTACTATTTTCTAAATCGAAGATTATAAGATTGGAATCCTGAATATCAACAGCTCCTATAGTAGACAAAAGCAATTTACGTTGTGCTGGGCATGATTGCAGCACTTCCAAAGCCGACATTGCTGAAGGAGAAATAGCTAAGTCTTCAACAATATTGTAATTCTGAGCAGCTCTCGCATGTGGATTGAAAGCTGATTTAAGAAGAACACCTTTAGCAGGCGGTTTGATTATTAAGTTTGGATTTTGTTTCTCGATCTGTAGCGGACCAAAAACAGGAGGAGGTGTAGTTGATGCATTTGCATTAGAAGATTCTGCTTCTTTACCATCAACAGGATTCTTACTACCGTAATCTTGCGATCGCGTCGCAATCCTTACATGAGACATCATCATAATAGGTTCTTCAAAAGTAGTCGAGGTAGAACCAACCATCTTACTATCTTGAATTGGAAAAGGATCCTTCAAGACAGCAGGTTGATGCGATCCTTTAACGAATTTCGTAACTTCGGCTCGATATGGACATTCTTTCGTGAAATGATCTTCTTCACAAATGAAACAAGGATAGCGAGGTTTACGTTTTTTGTCATTGGATTCATCTTTATCAGTTTTCTCTTGCGAATTTTTTTTTTTTTTATTCTTCCCTTTCTTTTTACCACCAGATTTAGATTTGGTCATAGATGTCTCTATGACGTGAATATCGGCAGAAAATTCGGGGTAAGATTCTCCTTTCGGGGAATCAGGTAAAGTTATAATAGGAGAAGAATTCTTTGAAGATTTATTCTTACTTTTAGAATTGACTATACCAATCATACCGTCAGTGGCATGAGACCCTGAAGGAGCAGCAGCTATTTGACCTTGTTTTGGAAGGTCTGGGATTTTTTCATGTAAAGTACCTGACTGCGTATAAACGAGGTCAAGGTACTGAGCTTGAGCAATTACTTGCTCTTCAGTAACAACACCAGCTTTAGCTACATCTTCAGTAATCTTGGGTAACAATGATTTAACAAACCATTCCGCCAAAATTTGATCCGGAATATAAACTTTCACCAAACGTCTCATACGTCGCCATTCATGGATATGATCAGAAATATACGTAGACGTGGATTGTTTCAGCGAAGTTAATAATTTCGTGCCATTGTCGTATCTCACTGGCAACTGAAAATGAGTCAATAAGGCAGTTGCTAACTGACTAAAGTTATGAAACGAGCCTCGTGGTAACTCAATATACCATTTGGCTGCAAGACCAATAAGAGTTCTTTGGAAAAGACGTAAGCGAATCGAATCATCAATAATTGAATTAAACGCACACCATAGGTGATAAGTCATGACGTGATTTGACAGATCCTCTCCTGGTTTACCTTCGAATTTCGGTATATCACTGGGCAACTTATGAGGCATTGGCGGCCAGTACTGATAATAAAAAATTGGATCATTCGTAAGGCGCGTCAAATCAGGTAAGTCCAAAGTTGCGATAAACGGTAATTGACGGTTAGGGTCTCGAAAACCTTAAGAAGCCAAAGCAGATCCAGGAGGCGGATACCCAGGATAACTGGGAATCAGATTAGCATTAGGAATTGTGTAACCTCCCGGAAAACCAGGATTAATCATACCAAACTGGGGTTGTTGAGGCTGTTGATAAGTATAGCCAGGGTACGGTTGATACTGATAGTTTGGATTATGAGTATAGGGACCGAATTGCGGCTGTCCCTGGTACGGTTGATACGTGAATTGCGGTTGACTTGTGACAACTTTACTTGTACCGGTTTGTCCTGTAGGTATCTGAACCGAAGTCTAAACTGACGGTCCTGACTGAGGTATAGAGACTTGAGGGATTTGCATGGATACAGGGATAGCCGAACTCGGGGTTACAGATACTCTAGAAACAGGTGTTTGGACAGTCGTTGCAGCGGTTGCAGCAGTTTGAGGCGGAGTCTGAGGTGAACTAGGCCCAGCCTGTTGAACAGAACTAGGTGCAGGAGTTTGAATAGTTGGCTGGACAGGTTGCTGAGTTGGACTAGAAATTAAAGGCTGTCTAGGCTGATAAGGTAACTGCACATTAGGCTGCATAGGCTATTGATATTAGGATGGATCCCACACCATAATTCTGGGGTATTGTCCCGTAGAAGGTTGAACATAAGGACCATAACCTGGTTGAACGTAGGGTTGATAATTAAAAGGTAAATTTCCGGCTTCTTGAATAGATGGTTGACCAGAAGGTTGTTGGTAACCTTGAATTGGGTACTGACCTTGAGGTTGATAACCTTGAGGCGCGCACTGAGGCTGGGTTTGTTGAGGACCCTGAGGAGCATATTGAGTTTGGGGTTGTCCTTGAGGTATGTACTGTCCTGAAGGTTGATACCCTTGAGGTATGTACTGTCCTTGGGGTTGTCCCCCAAAATAATATGATTCCACAGTTTTTCCTGGGAAAAAGCTACCTTGAGGTTGTGCCCCGGGTGGTAACTAACTACCTTGAGGTTGTCCTCTAGGTGGTAATTGACTACCTTGAGGTTGCCCTCTAGGTGGTCACTGACTACTTGAAGGTTGCCCCCCAGGCGGTAACTGACTACCCTGAGGTTGCCCCCCAGGTGCTAACGGATTTCCTTGAGGTTGCCCCCCAGGCGGTAACTGACTGCCTTGTGGTTGAGGATTGGGAACATTACCAGACATCATAAAAATTTGCTCTGCGTTCGACGTTTCAATTTTAAGACCATTAAGATCAGATGATAACACGTTTTCAATGGGTTGAGGAGCTGCTCCCGAGAAAGTACCAGATAGAGCTTGGTATCCCGAAGGAACAGAAGGACCACCGTGTAAAAATGATTCCGAAGTCTGGGAAAACATTGATGACTCTCCTTCCATAATGGATGGCGGATAGTAACCTCTGGGTGTAGGATGAAATGGAACTCGAGGTGGATGAAAAGAAAGACCCGAATTTTCTAAAAAATGTGTTAAGGATAGATACCAAGCACTAGTTCGAATAGGGCTGTAGCAAATAGATTCACGCTCCCTAAGATTTAAAGATTGAGGGGAGTCGGGAAGAGATATATCTTCGTCTGGATTAGTAAGTTCTTCAATAAAGATAAGACCAGCTGGAAGATCGTCAGTCACGAAAGTTGGTGAAATAAATCCTGAGGATGTTTCTAAAACAGAAAGTTCAGTTTTAGGTTCAGAGATTTCAGGTTCATCAACTAGTTCACTGGTAGGAGAAATATAACCAGTAACTTCAGAAACTGAAATCGGCTCTTGAATGTATTCTGTTGTAGGTGTTTGATAATCAGGATGAATTACAATAGATGATGGTCCAATTTCTGTTGATCTAATCCTACTGCTGCTAGATGATACCAGAGCATGTAGCCCTTCAAGGTGACTTGGTGTATATTCAGGGGGTTTCCCTTGTAGTCTCCGGGATTGTCTTGGCAAGTCCGCCACGATTAAAAATTAATTAATCACACACAAACAAAGAAAATTTCAATGAAAACACCTAAAGTCTCTAAGAAACAAATAGTTGAATCATACGATTTAAAAAAAATCTATGAGTTCAAACCACACAAAAACAATAAATTTCCGTACTAAAAACACTAATTGGTGATGAAATCCAACTTAGTAGAAATTTAATACGAAAAGGGCGGTTGGAACAGTTACCCCGACAACCTGCTTAATGAAACAGACCGGTGCAAGTTTCTCCACTATACCATCTCGAGTGAAGATAACCCTCCGAAGAGTCCAAGTGAGTCTAGCCGACGTCTGCTCCAGGTACAGTGGGATCTTCCCTCCACCGTCACCTTAGGAAAGAATCCTAAAGATTATAGCCTCTAAGGTTACCAACAGAAACAAATATACCTGGGGGAACAGTCTACGATCCGACACACACGCAAGGGCAGAGTAACAAAGCTCAATCCCCTTGAAGGCTCCTTGAAATAATCCAAGGTATGCCAACAAGTGACCCCTGGCTCCTCGACAATGGTTTATCCGAGGTTTACTGTTGTTAATACGTATATATCTTCTGTCGTTCCCAATGAGGAAGGATTGATTACCTCACTGGTTTAGATATGATCTCGTGCTTGACTCCTTTAGGAGGAGCTTCCCAGAGCATAGATGCAACAATTGGAATTTCTTCCTACCGCAAGATTTGTCTACTTGTTTGTTTTTACTACCTTGGAGAGTTAATTACTCCCTACTCCAAGATACTAGCCTAAGCTATGTTGGTGATAAGAGCCCTAGAAAATAAAAGATTGCTAGATGAATTTTAATTAAGCGTTACTTTTAAGAGTTGTTCCTTAAGTCAATGGGTGCGGAAATGAAACTTTGGATGATGTGAAGACTCGACTTCCAAAAAACACTAAAATGAACCTAGAAATGATATTAAATTCTTTTTCTTTCAATGAACTTTCTATCTAAAGAAAGAGTTGGAGAATGCAATTCTTTTGATTCCTTCTTTAAACATGAAAAATAATTGAAAGAAACTACTTTGTCTTTTCAATAATAAGAAAAATTATCAAGCTCATAACAAAATCCTTTTTCTTTCCAAAGTTGAAGCTACAAAACAATTTTCCTTCAAAAGAAAGCTATAAAAATTAAAAAACTACAAAATCTAATCTTGAGATCTAAAATTTTTAAACAATCTAAATGAGTAAAAGCTTTAAGATTTTTTGAAGAATGTTTTACTTAGTTGTTCAGAAAACTAAGAGTCTATTTGTTTAGAATATCAAACAGATCAAAAACACTCAAAATATGTTTTTTTTTTTTATAAAAATGAAAGTCAAAACTTTCAACCAAGTTTTTTCGAAGATTCGCAAAGAAACAAAAAGCTCTATTTCTCAATAAAGGATGTTCTCACAATCAGGTCGGATTCAAAAAGACAAAAAGAGATCAATGTAATCTGAGATACTTCAAACTGTCAAAACTTCGAATCACTACAAAGACCAAGTGAAAAACAATCCAAAATGCAAAATCTTCTAGAAAATCATCAAAACATCAATACTGTTGGAGTTCATTCACAAAAAATTCTTGACAGAAACAATAATCAATCTGGGCAGAAACCAAAAAGCTAAATCCAAATAAAAATAAACTAGAGAAAGAAATCTAGAGGTTTTCTAAAATTTTTACAGGGTCCGCAGGCAACCAGTATTGACAGGTACGGTCCCGCACTGTATTCTTAACAGAAAGTGCGAACCGGCCCGCACTGTCAAAATGAGCCAGAGTGCGGTCCTAGGAAAAATTATAGAAAAACTTAAAATATTTCTAAATTTTCAAAAACAGGGAAAATCTAAATTACCCAGACAGATATGTATCAATCAAAAACCAGGAAAAAATGTTTCCTCAAATCAAAAATAAAAGAGAACAAAAAACAACAAGTTCTTTCCCCAGTATGGTCGCCATTTTGTTGTGTAGATTAATCCGTCTTGCGGACAAGACCGATCTCTCTAGTACTAAAAGTAACTAGCAACAAACAGCCAATTATACTAATCTTTCTCTAAGCATACAAGATTCATAAAAACGCTATATAGGTGTAAGGCCTACCTTATGTCCAGCGCTTGCTTGATCTCGTTGAAGTCCCTCGTGCACTGAAGGAATGTTCCTCAATAAATCTGCAGTCACAAACAAGAAAAAAGATTACATAGAACCTGTATAGACATTATTATAAACCATACTCATCATAATGATCAAGGAATTTATGAAATAAACCATGAATAGACAGTTTAATGAGAGAAATGAGTATATTTGTATTAACTTCAAATAAAAGAAAACCTTTACAACCTGTGCCTTGATGTCGTGCAGGTCCTCCTGGGGTCCGAAGCAGGAATCTCTTCTAATTTGAAAAGCTTTGCACTCTTTCAACCAAGACTAATAGAGGTATGTAATCTCTCCTCACAGAAAGTCTTAGTTAACCGAGTCTGAATCTCAACTACATTTAACCTCAAATATCCTAAAGCTTGAACTCCCCTTGAGGCTACCCAAGGCCTCTTTTTATAGTGGAAAAGAGGAGGTTTTCTATTCCAAATATGAAGGGATAGAATCCTCCAGAAAAGGGATTAGCTCCTTACATCAAGGGGTTAGCTCCATCAAGTAAGGGATGCATGAACCTTATCAAAGTGTATCCATTCCCGAAAATTCCCATCTAGAATCTTCTAGAATTGATCTGAAATCAACTTTTTAACTTTACTTTCTCGCCTTTTTGAATTTTACAGAGGTCCGCACCTATAACAAAAATAATGTGCGGTATGGTTCCACAGGAGAGCTGAAATTTAGGTGCGGGACCACAGGCAATGAATAGAGAAAGTGCGATACCAAAGTTTAGGGGATTTTTAGGAACTTTTCTCTGATTTTCAAAGTTTGACATGAGGAACTGATATGATAGACTTTCAAAAGGAGGAAGTATGAGTAATAATGAGATCATACTCATAGCAGAATGTCAGGATGACAATTTTTAGTGTAACAAGTAGCCCTCTGAATTATCTTTTGAATGCCATAGGTCTGACTTGATTTGGATTCTCCAAGACAAAGTTGTGTCCAATCTCCCGCAATGACCTAATTATGGACTGGTTCAGTAGAGCGAAATTGTAGGACTTGCCACGTGTTACTGTTTCATCCTTTGTCTCTGAAATTGATAGCCAAGAAACTATAGTCTGTTTAATTGTGACCACTTTTTATGGCACTCAAATCCAATGCCTAGAGAGAGAGTTATTGAACTTTTCCCACGATCACCTCTTTGAGATGAAATTCAGGAGCCTGACAAAGCACTACCTTCCCCAGATCATATCTCCAAACATATTGCAAACCAAGCACTAAATTTTTTTGATGAATTTCCTCAGGATTTCAGCTTTGCACCATATGAATTTCAGATTTGGAACCTTCGTATAAAAAACGTTATAGCGAAAATTCCACGATGACCTGTTTAGGAGCTTGAAAAAAGACCTAACTTCCACAGATGATATCTCCGAAAATATTGTGAACCAAGATCTGAAATTTTTAGAAAATCTTCCTCAAGATTTCGGCTTCGCACCCTAAAAATTTCAGCTTCTGAAACTTCGTAGAAAAATTTTTATAGCGAAAATGCCATGATGGCCTGTTTGAAGCAGCGAAACCCTAGAATCCAAAGCTCTGATACCAAATGTTGTGTAACCAGCTCCAAAAATAGAATAAAAGAGATATCAACGCCTTAGAAATGAGCCACTTCAAGGGGGAAACCTCCAATACATTACATAAATGTACAATTCTTGGATGATACAAATGACCAAAACCTCCTTCTATATATAGGAGTCCATGGGGCCACAATATAATCCTAGCCGACCTAACAATAATAATGTAAGGGCACAATAATAACAATATGGGGGTTAAAAGGGTACAATAATAACAATAAGGGGGGCTACACTAACATAATAAGGGACTACACTATTAATATAGGGACTTAACAAAAATCTTCAAAGTGCCATGGTGAAGATGGCCCAATCTCTTGTGCCATAATTCGCCCTCATCCTGACTCGCCACTTCTTCTACTTTTCCCATCATTGCAGCATAGCCATCTACCTCCAGATTGTAGAGATTCTTAACTCAAATCCCTATCCTCTTGGTTTGACCCATTTTTTTATGTCGCAGGAAAGCTTTTCCCTCGTTGAAAACAATGTCATAAACTCTACCTTCCAACATTGCGACCGAGACCAATTTCTTCTTCAGACCTGGAACATGCATAAAATTTTTCAACAGAAATGGATTACCTGACTCCCTCTCAAAGGTAATGGTCCCAATGCCAGTCGCACTGTATTGAATATATTCGCCCATCTCTATATGCATTTGGAGATCCTTCTCCTCAAAGTCACTAAACAAATCCTTATCTCCCGTCATATGGAAAGATGCACCACTATCAAGATACCACACCGATCCCATTGCACTTGAAACCAAGCATGCGATCAAAGAGAAATAAATTTCAAATTGCGAGGCTAAGGCCTCACCCACTGCAGCTCTAGCAACTTTCTTGTTCTTCTTTTGCTGTGGGCAATTAGTGGCGAAATTCCCATGTTCGTGACAGTGAAAACACTTTACCTTGGACAAATCCTGCTTCTTGCCTTTAGCCTCGAATTTGGAGTGGAATTTATTCCCTTTCCCTTTCCTTTCTTTGGTAGCCAAAGCACAATTCTCTTCATCTTCATTCTTCGATGTAGAGCCATCACTAGTACTTCACCTTATCTCCTCCTGTACAAGATTCGACCAAAGTCGCTCCCACCCCAGCAGTTTCTCCCGTCCATTGACAGAGTCTTCGTAGCTATGCCAAATCTTTGGAAGCCCAAGGAGAGCTAAGCTCACCAAGTCATCATCATCAATAGTAATCCCCACACTTCCTAGTTCATCCCTACAGTGGACAAACTTCGTGAGATATTTTGGAATACTATCGCCCTTCTCCATTTTTATTTTTCTGAGCTTATCTTTCAGTGCCAACTTCCTCTAGTCGTTGTTACTTTGGAAAAAATCTATCAAAGCCTTCCACATTGCAAATGGAGTGGCTTTCCCGTGAAGGCTTGACAAAATATGGTCCTTCACACCTTCCAAAGGAATTATTCTTGTCTTCGCTACCTTCATTTTCCATGCGTCAAGTAATGCAGCGTCGCTAGAACCCGGCTTAGGAACATCGCTATCGATGAACTCCTTCAGTCCAATATCTTCAAGAACCGCTTTCATACTATCCTTCCAGGCTATGTAATTTGAGCTTCCCTCAAGGGCATACTCCAATCACAACCCATTGAAAGGAATTTAAATGTATACTCAACTGTCGCACCAAGAATTTTCTATAGCAAATTCGAATTGTCCACCAACAGAAACTCAACAATTCTTCACAATTGAAACCTTCAAGAATTAACACTGGTTTGATACCATGTAGAAAAATTATATAACATATGCATGTATATATCCATATTCTCCTGATCTAACAATATTTATCTTCTTGCTAAATACAGAATCCTTCCACTGTTTACCTTTTGCGGGAATTTAAAAACTCAATTGCAAACACATGAAGCAATAAAAACAATCACACATAACACAGTTGTTTAACGGGAAATCCTAAAGCTAAAAACCCCAACTATAATATTATGTATATCATGGAGATCATGTAACAATCTCATAAAAAGCTTAGTACATCAAGCTCTCAGTACAATCAAGAATCATTACACACTATCATGTAGAAATTTGCATCTCCATGCACCAATTTCTTACCACTTGACAGCCTGCCTCCACTGCGCAATTATTGCTAAAGAAGACCTCTGAATGAATGTGAATTGGCCTTGCCTTGACTGTGTAATTCTCATTGGTAACTCCAATGTGTGTGTGATGCAATCAATGCATCACTATAGTCACAACGGATAGTCCATTTCACCCTTTCACCTACCTCTCCACTGGAAATGACATGCAATGTAGTTAACTGTTGTATTTGTTTAGTTGATTCGTGAGTTATTATTTGTGAATTAATTAACTAATTAATTCACTCCACTCTCACTAGTGTATCATCCAGTTAGACTAGATACAACTAGCTCAACTGAGTTTGACTCCAATAACTGAGTTAAACTAAATAACAACTCCATGAACTACTCTTCGAACTCTCTCATAACTTTTCCACTTTAGTTCTAACTAAGTCCTCCATGCATGAACCACTAGTAAACCCTAGGAATTGCGTAATTCCTTAAGCCCACTGATTTTCCAAATCTGTATACTGAAATAAAGTGCTCCAAGAGAATAAGTTGATATTTAGAGTTTGATTATTATTAAGGGCTAATAATGATCGACGCATCTATTTTTAGATCGACGATTTATAAATAGACTTTTCCCAATCTTCTAAAAATATAATTTCATCTATTTTTCCAACTTGACCAACCATCCACAAATAGCATTCTGCAACTTATGAAATATGATCACCATGTCTAAAAATAGACTTACACCTAAAAATAGCCTACGGGCCCACTTAGTGAAGGTGACTGATTTTCACTAAGCTTCATCATCTTGTTGAATCTCAACAAAATGATCCTAGTCCCGGCAATGGAACCATTTGTTGGCTTGAGGGGTCTTGACCTAGGTTCAGAGTTATCTCACAACCAACAAAACCCTCCAACTACTCACCCTTTTGGTAGTGATCTGCTTGTGCCGATCAAAGTCTCACCCGAAGCAATATGGGGGGGTTTTGGAACCAGGTTTCCGCACCCCGAGGGAGATTTTTGATGTAGTGGCCCTAAACAGACTTAGTGCAGATACTATAATAGATGCATGCATTCACAATCAATAGATAAAACCTTCTATAGATTATTAGAGAATACTTAAATATATTTTGTGCACAGTAATTAACTATACTTTAATCAGATCTACTCATATCACTTCAATTGATATTCACACACAGATGCAATTAATGATTAACATAAGTAAATATGCATCACAGATCAGATTCAGATCTTAAAGAAAATAACATATAATCAATACAATAATCACATAAGAGTCTAGGTTCACCAACATTGTCTTCTTTATTAAGAGCGCTATCAATTTCAGTATATTCAATCCTTTTGCGCACATAGCTAGCAGAGTCTGCACACAACCAGGTCTTAGGTCTTGACACACACAGCCAGCAGAAGCCTCTCTACCAAGAAAGCTAGACTTAGATCAAACGTTAACCAACAACCATTACAAAAATATCAGATTTCATTTCTTGACTCAATACTTACATATTTATACTATCTAGATAAGCACATACCATGGTCTCAAACCATGGTTTGAGACTCATGGTTTTCCCTTTAAACCCATTGTTATCACTGGAAAATCATACAAGAAAAGGTGACATTATTTAATGCCAAGAAGAAGGATTTATAGGTCTGAGAGACATTAGAGAATCTGAAAGTATACATCTCTAAAGTTTGAGGAAAAATCAAATTGCGTACAAGAAGGACTAGTCAAAAGTGAATTTTCATGCAAAATCCTATGATAAACATGCCCTCGCGTGCCTTTTGACCCAAAAATCACTCAATCCTAGGAGTGGTGGAAGTCATTTTCTAGGACCACAAGGCACACTCCAGGAAATTGATTCCACACTTGAAGCCGCCTAAGGACATCCACTCTGTAATATCCCAAATTGGGAACAACTACACTATTGGAAATAATTTGAATTATTACCAATGTGGAGCTTCAGAAAATCAAGAGCATGGCTATGTAGAGTAGCTCATTAGATGTTTAATAGCATCTACTAGCAGATGAAATAGCCTCAGCAACTATATGATCTATATTCTCCTTCCCGGGTGGGGGAAATGCAACAATATATAGCATAAAATAGTTGTCTTCAGAAAATAACGCTATACAAGTGAGAAATTGGACTTGGATCCCTTAGAAGACATGTTATAAAAGTCAAATGAAGAATTTGAAGTGAAAAAAATCACTCGGCTCATATAAACAGATCCCCCAAGACTATGCAGCTCAAATAAGCCCAAACTTCTCAACCTAGCTCATGCAGCAATCACTGAAGCAATGACTGAAGCAATTATTATAATATTTACTGAAGCAATTATTATAAAGAGGGTTTAAGAATAAAATAATGGAAGAATACTAATATGGAGCTTACATTAATCATAAAGCAAATAAATGGAGGTTCAACCCCTTATACAGTAGAAACAAGACACCCGACAAAGGTTTCCGGCAATATACATGTACAAAAAGTAGTACTGCAGAAAATAATGCAGTTTACAGAAAATCTGTATTAGACTTGACTGAATACAACATATAATGGCTGAATAATATAGAAAAGGGCCATTGGCCTCTCTAATAGAACTCCAGGAGGGAAATGAGCACCTCTTCATCAAAGACTAGTAGAAAATCAAAGGGTGCAACCCTGCTGCTGCTGCCCCTGTATAAAAGATGCAGTTTTCTGAAGGGAACTGCATTGTGGCTGAATATGGATGAACTTACCCAATCCAAATTTTTAAATGAAGCTCAAATCATTCCCTCTTGATCCCTTGAGCAAGCTGATCCAAAGAGAGGATGGAATTCTTGCACGGGAATTCTTTGCACTAAGCAGTGCAGCAACTCTGGCTAAACAAATGAAGTATGCAAATAGTCACAAGACCAAGATAGTTGATTACATGAATGAATCCCTTTGATGCTATGCCTTCCTTTTATCTTTGGTGAGCCTCCTCACCCCGGACCCCACAAAATGTTGAGGTGACTTCCTAGTGAAGCTTCCTCTTTCAAAACTGCGTTGCCCTAGCTAGCTTCCCTCCTCTTTGTAACAACGTTGTTGACTTGGTCAACTGGGACTAATCCACCTGCAATGCCTCTTTTCACACTAAGGGATCTTCAATATGGTTCTCATATGTGTGTCTAGGCTGATCCTTGTTCACAATGAGCTAGTTTACTTGAGTTTTTATTCCTCCTCAAGAATGGATGTTGACTTGGTCAAACTTGACTATGCCTCCATCTAATTTTCCCTTGTTCACACTTGGAAGTGTAAAACCAGCTCCTAAGGTGATCTCCTTCCTTACTAAGTTCTAATTTATTCATTTTTTATTATTCATGGGCCTCCTTTCCCATTTATTCCTCTCCTAGGTGAAAGCATCAAAATCTAATATTCCAATTTGCTTGTTTGCAAATTTTGGATTATTACAATCCTCCCCTCCCAAATGTTGCTTTTCCTCAAGAAACTGCAAGGATAGGACTGAAGATAATCCTCTTCTCCTCTGTAGCACCCTCATAAGATGAAGTCTCCCAAGGATCAAGGTGCTGCATCATCAAAATATCTCCAAGTTTCTCCTCCCAAGTGTGTAAGCTATCTAAATAGCTAACATTATGTGACAGTGAAACATCTATGGAAGAAAAAATGGGCTGTTTGAAGGTCCTCTTGAAGCATGAGGGCTGATATAAATTTGGATTCACCATCCCCTTTTGAACATCTCCTCCCCAAGCTATCAACCAAGAAAAACGAGTCACCCTCCAAATTGGTAACTCATGCAAATCATCCTCCACCTGAAGCTCTGGAAAAGTAGGTGGGATGAAATTCTGGTCATGGTAGACATAGTAGCCTACCCCATGCTATCTCCCTCTCCACTTAAGACAATTGTAAAGGATTTTTTTGATCTTGGGCTGCAATGATGTTTCCCTCCAATGGCAAGAATGAAACTAGACCTCCAAAGGTCCCTTCCCAAGCGTTGTGAATCAAGCTGGCCCAAACCATCTCATACATGATGGATAATAAATCACCATCATATGGTATCCCATCCATCTCATGTCCCTCCTCATTAAGAAACAAATATGTTGCTGTAGAGGCCATGTCTCTTCCCATGCTCCCCTTAGAGAATGTAATGTATAAAGTGTGGGGATGCTCCTCCCCCAAGAACACACCCACTCCATGTGTTCCTCCTCCAATCATGCTCCTCATATAGGCAAGAATAATATGATAAAATAGGAACATGAGCAACATCATAATGAGAGAAAGAATGAATGTTTTATATGGTACTTTAAGGTACCAACAGTCTCCCAAGTGGTCACAGCGCAGTCTTCCCCACTGCAGCTTCAGACAATGGTATGGCAAGTTGTCTCTTGACAAATGGCTTGCTATATAAGTCATCACACCCACTAGTAAATAGTAGATGGTTGAATTTGTCAATTGAGCACACAAGAAGTAACCACATACTTGCCCCTGATCATACAGTAGATGGTTTTCTCTATCATGATAGTTGGCCAAAAATAGACCATGGAGCCTAAAGAAAAACTTGCCCCTTTGTAGAGAAATGCACTGCAATGAAAAGGTAAGAGCATGCAAATATTGTGTTGAACAATCAATAAGCGCAAAAATAGAGTTCTTACCATGTGATGGAAGCAAGATGGTGACAAGATCCATAGATGAATCCTCCATAGGGGTATGTCATACCCATCTGAAGAGGAATGAACTACATGCTGCATGAAAATCCTCCTTCTCATGCTTGGAAATCAAAGTCAGGGAGAGCATACCACAATAACCAATGAGTCCATCCACCACTCTACCAATCTCACCTCCTCTATGCCCACCAAGTGCATCCAATATGAAGTGATCCTGGGAACACTCCATCAACAAGCTCATGCTCCAAAGTGATAACTGTGTTGGCCTATGTAAATAGGCTCCTGCCAACTCATAAATCCATCCTCTGACATGTTCAATGTCAAAGACTCCTCTCATAATGTTGCCATCTCCTCCCATTGCAACATCATGCAAAATGTGAGAGCAACTCCGCCCTTGCTCTCTCTTGATCCTCCAAAGCAACAAATGTCTTTGTTGCCCCGACATACCTCCATCATATAACTCATGTGGTGAAAGAATAATGATTATATCATAATAATGAATCCACACTCCTTGCTGCCCCATGATGCAAGTATCCTGCCAAATTATTTCCTCCCTCATACCCTTAAAAGAAGGATATGTTTCATGATGGCCAAACTCTCTCAGGAGTAGCCAACGCAGCTTTTCCTCTTGCTACCTAGTATCATATATTTTCAAGTAGCTCTCCAGCTTATTTCTCTCTATCCACATCCACTTATTCCCTGATGGATGCCTCCTACCATTCTCCACCTTGGTACTCCACCAAAGAAGATCACCATCCTCCCATATTAGATTTTTCTCCTTGCATTGCATGGGATGCTGAAATGCAACTCCTTGGAGATCCCTTAGAGAAGATCTCATGTCCCTAGCTATCTTGAATCCATCAATATCCAAAGGTGAAAAAGGTAAAGCTTCTTCACTGCTATTGTTTGACAGCGCTGATAGTCTCTCCAATTACATAATTTCTGCCTCATACTCCCTCTCAAAGTTTATGTCATCCTCAAAAAGATCACACTGCAACCTCAAGGGTTGTGTGTAACTAATCAGTGAAACATGAGGTTGATGGTTCCAATCTCCCCTGAACCCTTCAAGCTTGCACAACGCAGTGCAATCCTGTTGCTCTATCTCAGTAGTAATATTTGATCCTAAGACATATGAAGAAATATTTCCACAATATTTAGAAAGATTTGCTGCAACAAGTAAAAGTGGAAATCTTCCCATACCTTGGTGAGATGCGGGAACCTTTGGTAGTGCTGCAAGGGTTCCTTCCTTCCATGTCATGGCTGCCTCATATGCTGATGTAGAAGGCTGCTCTTCCAAGGTTGTGACAGCACTAGTACTTGTCTCTTCCCATGGGGGTGTGGACCCTCTCTCCTATTATCTCTCTCCATCAAAAGTTCTGATCAACTCTTGAGTGAACTTAGAAAAATAAGTCACTCTTTTGTGGCTTAAGTGATTGCACCACCAAGCATTGGCTTCACCCTCCAGGTGCAGCACTGCAACTTCTGCTGCCTCCCTCTCTACCACTAGATGAAGTAGGAAGAATGCCTCAAGCTTTATTGCCCAAGATCTTGTTGTATTTGACCCATAAAATTTAGACAATAGGAATCTCTTGCCTTTAATCTCTCCCTTGCTGCAGTGTCTTCTCTCTTCTCTTAGTTGAATAAACTGAGGAAAATCTAGGGTCTCTTTGGAAGCCCTAGGTTGGCACTTGTATTCTACCAAATAACCACTTAGAATTTCATGCTCTAAGTGGTCTCCTTGCTCTCCACTTCCTCTATGAGAATAGGAAGTGCATGCATCTTCTTCTGCTTCTTGAAACCTTCTAGAGGTCTCACTGCAACTCTCTCCTCCTTGAAACCCTCTTGGAGTTTCAATGCATTTCTCTTCTTCTTTATTCTTGGTTCTGAAAATGGATGAGAGTAAGCTCATCCTCTCCATAATTTCATTGTCCTCTTCTTCTTATCTTATGATTGGATCTGAAATCCACAGGCTGAGCCAAGATGGATGCTCTGTTACCACTGTAATATCCCAAATTGGGAACAACTACACTATTGGGAATAATTTGAGTTATTACAAATGTGGAGCTTCAGAAAATAAAGAGAATGGATATTTATATCAACTAGTTAGATGTGTAATAGCATCATACCAGCAGATGAAAGAATCTCAGCAACTAGATGATCTATATTCTCCTTCTCGGGTGGGGGAAATGCAGCAATATAGAGCATAAAATAGATTTCTTCAGAAAATAATGCTATAAAAGTGAGAAATTGGACTTGGATCCCTTATAATACATGTTATAAAACTCACTTGAAAAATTTGAGGTGAAAAAAATCACTCTAGCTCATATAAACAGATCCCCCAAGACTATGTAGCTCAAATAAGCCCAAACCCCTCAACCTAGCTCATGTAGCAATTACTGAAGCAATGAATGAATTATTCTAATGAGGGTTTATGTAGAAAATAATTGAAGAAGACTGATATGAAGCTTATATTAATCATAAAGCAAAGAAATGGAGGTTCAACCCCTTATACAACATAAACAAGACACCCGGCAAAGGTTTTCGGCAATATACATGTACAAAAAGTAGTACTGTAGAAAATAACACATTTTACTGTAAATATATATTAGAATTGATTGAATACAACATAAAATGGATTAATAATACAAAAAAGGGCCATATTCCTCTCTAATAGAACTCCCAGAGGGAAATGAGAAGCTCCTCCTCAAAGACTAGCATAAAATCAAAGGGTGCAACCCTGCTGCTGCTGCCGCTGCATAAAAGACGCAGTTTCCTGAAGGCAACTGCACTTTGTATGAATATGGATGAATGGCCCCAAGCCAAATGATGAAATGAAGCTCAAATCCTTCCCTCTTGATCCCTTGAGCAAGCTGATCCAAAGATAGGATGGAATTCCCGCACGAGAATTCTTTGCACTAAGCGGTGCAGCATCTCTGACTAAACAGATGAAGTATGAAAATAGTCACAAGACCAAGATAGCTGAATACATGAATGAATACCTTTGATGCTAGGCCTTCATTTTATCTTTGGTGAGCCTCCTCACCGTGGACCCCACACAATGTTGAGGTGACTTCCTAGTGAAGCTTCCTCTTTCAAAACTGCCATGCCCTAGCTAGCTTCCCTCCTCTTTGTAACAATGTTGTTGACTTGGTCAACTGGGACTAATCTACCTGCAATGCCTCTTTTCACACTAAGGTATCTTCAATCCGGTTCTCATATGTTTTTCTAGGTTGATCCTTGTTCATATTGAGCTAGTTTACTTGAGTGTTTCTTCCTCCTCAAGAATGGATGTTGACTTGGTCAAACTTGACTATGTCTCCATCTAATTTTCCCTTGTTCACACTTGGAAGTGTAAAACCATCTCCTAAGGTGATCTCCTTCCTTAAGGTGGAATTTATTCATATTTTATTATTCATGGGTCTTCTTTCCCATTTATTCCTCTCTTAGGTGAGAGCATCAAAATCTAATATTCCAATTTGCTTGTTTGCAAATTTTGGAATATTACACACCCAAGCCTCCTTATGACATCAAGGGAGCACACAATATAATAAATGTGGCACAAAATGGAATCACCCTCCTCTCTTGGGTCACCATCCACAACGTACCAATAGAGGGAAGCAAGATTTTAATTCTCCTATAAAAGGCCACCAACAGATGAAAAACTGGAGAGCACATTGTTATGTAGGCCAAAATTTCCCCAAGAAATACTAGCAGTGTGAAATCCAGAGAAGAGATAGAGGGGACTCAGTTTTTGGCCATCCAACAACTGCAGTCCACCATAGTAGAGAGAGGGAGACTTTGTGCCAAGGCAGCTAAGAAGTAAAGACACCCTTGCATCGGGACTTAGAACCCCAAGTTCTAAGGGCCCCTTGGAAAGTGGGTTAAAGTTTCATCCTCATTTCCTACCAGCAATCAATAAGAGGGGACGTAAGCATCACCGTTTGGATTATTGAAGTTGTTTGAATCTATTTAGAGATTTTGTGTTATTTGTTTTAGTTTTATGTTTGAATATGCATGCTATTTCTCTATCTAGTATGCTCCACTAACTTGCTTGACTCCATATATTTTCTGCCTGTGACCAATAACTTAAGAGGGAAAACCACACCCCTTAAGTTGCTGTGATTTCATACATACATGCATCAAACACAATAACACAGGACTGGCGACTCCACTAAATTTTATTTCCAAGTTTATGTGGTTGTGCCTTTTTACAAAGATCTCTGTCTTTGTTGTGGAGTTGGGCTGGAATTTCCCCCTTCCTCTCCTTCATTGTATGATTCATCCCAAGTGACAGACTGAAGCAAAAGTGCTCAAAAAAATTACATTGTAGGAATTTGCGGACATTTCCCACACACAGGCGCACCAAAGGCACGAATTCAGAGCTGACTTGTGCGTAGACATCGCACATGTTTCAGCCTTTTGTGCACAAAAAATAGAATGAGAAATTTCTCAAATATTTCCATCTTTTCCTACTTGTAAAAGTGTTTGGTAGCCCATGATACATTTACCAAAACTGGTTGAAGTGCCCCGCAGCTTGCTAAAGCTCACTGTTAGCTGCTTTTGGTAGGCTTGGTGTTAGTTTTATTTCAAGTTTATTTTTGCAAAGTTCACACATAGTTTAAGTAGGGGGGAAAATTAACTTGCATTCCGAAAAAAAAATATGTTTTGCAAATTTAGGTACGAAAACACCTAGATAATTAGTCAAAGTAGGTGCCCCAAGTCCACACATGCTTATCTAGTTGCTTGTCTAGTGTAAAAGTCATTAGTTTAGTTCAATTTTTGCACTAGGATTTCGAGACTAGGATTGAATTGTCGATAGAAGAGAAAGTAATCTTTGATACCTTTTCACCCTTCGATGATCCTAGGCAAGCATATGAACACTCTCTATTCACAAATCACCATATTCCTATAGTTGATCACATAGATTAACTAGGAAAAATTGAAAGCGGCCCATATCCGCACATGTTTTTCTTTTGAGCAAGGAACAATAGAACATATTTTAATAGGGGATTTTGAAAAGGATCATCGCATATCCACACGTTCAAACTATGTTCTTGTTCACCTTTTTCAGAAATACATCCACATAATAAGAAAAGCAAATACACCTAAAACTAACTTCACAAAACTCACTAAATTCTCCCCACTGGGGCCACAAAATAGTTTATATTATAAGTTAGGATCAAGGGGGTAGGCATCCAATAAGCCACCTTGATCATTCTTCATCTTGAAACATAGAAGTTGATTGTTTAGGGAGCTTTCAAATCCACCTATCATCCCATGGAAAAGAAAACCCGAGCACAGTAGAGACCTGATTCAAAGAGGGTTAGGCTTAGGCACAATGTGTGCGATATCAGTTGGGGCTACCTCACCTGGATGATACTCAGTAATGTTAGCTGAACTACCAAGAAGCCCAAGACTCGAACACTCATGTGGCATGGTGGTGCTTAGTGGAAAAAATTAGGCCATACTTTCCCTATAGGTGACAGTGTAGGCAAGCACTAGATCCTCTACCCTTACCTTGGTGGATTTTCTTCGGCTAACTGGCAGCGTCACCAGCTTTTACGGGGCATTGTGCCAGCATTCGCAAGATATCTTCTCAAGGCCTAGTTACATTTGAGTGTGTGAGAATGATTAGGTATTCTAGGATTTGAGTATCATACGCAAACAAAAAAAAACCATATTTTTTGATTGACTGATCACATAAGATTAATCTAAAGGGAAAATTTATTCTATTTTCACTTTGTTTTATGTATGCGATCAGAATTTTGCATTGATTATAATCTCTATCCTCTAAAAAATTTCCAAAGCCATACCTTGTTGATGCCAGATTGGACCCAGTGGGACCTCGTTGATCTAGACATATTTTGGACCTCCCCTCATTACCTAGAGTGGTTCTAGGTCTTTCACCATTTAGGCATCAAAGACGGAACACTACCACCATTATTGGTTCATCCTTTATTGGGGAATATTTAGTTGGTAACCCTAGCCAGTCTCCCAACACCACACCACACACCACTCCTCCCATAACCCCTAGAGGGCATAGGAGTGCTACCCATTCGGGAAGCCATTTGAACACACAGTAGGGTGCATCACAGAAAAACCCTATTCCTAACTAGAATATTTTGTTTTCACAAATAGCAATGGCTACAACCTCGCAGTCACATTTTCTAGCTTAGTTAAATATACAAGATTTAACCAAGTTGACAAATGACCTCATTGCACACAACCCCATATGGCCTCCCATGCCCACAAACCTCTCTTTGGACATACCAAAGTTCGAAGTGAAGCAAGAAAAAGAACTTGGAAATCATGTCATGACTTTCCACCTGTGGTGTTTGTCGAACAACGTCGTTGATGATACTATTCAACTAAGACTATTTCAATGCACTCTGACTGGAGTAGCAACGAAATGGTATGTGGAGCAACCCTCTGCTATGCATGGAACCTTTAGCGCCCTCGCAACTACGTTCTTGACCTATTTTCAGTTACCCATCCACCATGATTCAGGAATGGAGTTACTAACCCACTTTAGGCAAACCCCTGTCGTTCATATCTCGGACCATCTCCACGAATGGTGGCAGAGTCGTATTTTGTGCAAAGCCAAACTTGAAAATCGAGTTCTGTTAGACCTGTTCCTGAAAAATCTCATCGAAAATATTTCAAAGGATGTGGCACAACAAAGGCCCATATCCAAAGAGGATGCCATTAGTAAGGCCCAATAGCTTGAGTTGATCTATACGCAGTCAGGGTATATTTACAATATCCTATTGAATGCCTCGCACCTGCAAACTTACAACGAATTTCTAGGCGCGTCGAACTCTACAGATGGTTTAATTGGGTCATTGACCCAAAGTTACCTAGGCGGCATCGTTCAAAACCCTGGTTACACGTATGATTCTACCTAGAACGTACCACAACCCGGCTACCAAAGTCATCACATTCCTCCGTAAAATTTGACTAGTAGGGCATCATCATATCACATCAGCATGGAGGGCCCTATCCTCTGGCTCAGAGGACCCAATATGCAGATAGAAATCCTGACAGAAGAGTTCCCCCCAAGTCGTTGTACGCCAACCAGGGATAGGGGAACCTGGTTGCCTCATCCTCTTGAGTTGTCAAGCGCATCGATTACTGCAAATGAATTGATAAAGTCTTTGACCCAAGGTCATCGAGGCAGCAATAATCTATATTCGAGGAGTTACCAGGCATGTCGACTACTGTAGATAGTTTGATACAGGTCTTTGACCCAAGATCACCTAGGAAACAGTAGTACCATGCGCGTCAATATTGTAGATATTTTGATCTGGTAATTTTCCCAAGATCACCTAGGTAGCAGTAGTACCATGCACATTGATACTGTAGATAGTTTGATCGGGTATTTTTCCCAAGATCACCTAGGAAGCAGTAGTACCATGCGTGTCGATATTGTAGATGGTTTGATCAGGTCTTTTTCCCAAGATCACCTAGGCAGCAGTAGTACAGATGGTTTGATCAGGTCTTTGGCCCAATGACACCTAGGCATCAGTAATTAGTACCATGGATACTCACACGATTCTATTCATAACGTATCAAAACCTGGATATCATGAAAGTCACCCTAGCACTAATATACCAACCATGGACAAGGGAACCGATATCCCCCATTCCCCGCACAGAATGGACCGCTGGCACAACATAATACGTTGATAAATCTAGAGCAGCTCTTCCCAGGCTTGTTAACAACCATACAACTAGAAGAATTATGAAAATCCTCCAAATTTTGCAAAAAAGAAGCCGAGGAACAAACAAAAGGGAGACTCTAGATAGGGGGCAGTAACCAACAATTCCCCCCATGATATCAGTCTGGGGACAACCCCAAACAACATCAAAACTAGGAGCCAAGTAAAAACCCCCAAGGAAAAAGTGGAGCTTAGAGTAGCTGATCACGAAACCCAAAGAAATTCAATGATCAACGCTCCATCACGCCCAATGGTGGTGCCACACATTCGCACCCCCGAAAAAATCAATTTTCAGCATTAGCAGGTATGCCCTCTCTCATCTTCTTTTTTAAGCACATGTCTTTCAAATAATGTTTGAATAAAGAATATTATTTCAATTGGGGTATTTGTTTTTTTAGGTAGTGTGCAAACCATCCACTACTCCATCCACTGAAATTTCCAGAGAAAGTATCATTCTACCCTCAGCATGATAGAGTCCTAGAAAAAATTTGCATATCCTGACATCATTTCTCCATCAGAAATTAACCATAGGTTCCACACATATTGTTATCACCCAAAAAAATGAAGCATCATTTGATAAGGCTGAATAAGTTCATGGGTCAAAATAGGGTCTTAGGAGTCATTTCTTGAGTTTCACCAAGGGAAGTATTATTTTTTTTATAGTTTGAGCCTACCCTAGTGTTTAAATAAACTCATATTTAAGGTCTTTCATGTAAAATATTTCATCATTTTAGGATTCATTTCATTTCCCAAAGTTTTTATATCAAAACAACCCAATTAGCCAAGAAAACACAGTTTCATAGCGCATCACGTTGAAAAAAGTCACTTTGCGCTATGAAAGCGCTGATAGTTTCATAGCGCAAACAGAAAAAATTACACTACAAGCGCTACAAAAGCACGGTTTTGTAACTGTCTTGTCAGTTGAGTTGTCAAATGTCAGAAATCGTTGGGAAATGGTAAGATAGAGGCTTGTTGAGTCATGTAATGATGAAATCGAAGGACACACCCACGTTTGCAGTCATCATGGTCAGTATAGGTTATGAGTGGACCGTCATTTTTAGTTATGAAAGGACACTTGAAATTCAAATTATTTCCTAATTAGTCATTCTCATTCCTTTTTTCATCATTCGTAATGTCTAAGCTCTAAGTATTGAGCCAAAATTGTGGCTGGTTCTTACAAAGGGTTATTTGTAATATCCCAAAATGGGAACATGCAACAATACTTCACACAATATAAGAACTTACAACAAGATAGACAATAAATATAAGTAAAAATCATAATATGCAGAAATATTTGAGACATTTTATTATATTGGAGATGAATAAGTTACACAAGTACAAGATATAGGTAGATCTAGCCAAAAAGATGAGCTAACATCACCTAGAAAACATGTGTGAAGCAGGTACAACGTAATTGTTGAGGCTCTGTAGAAAATACTGCGTTGTCTCTTCAGCAAAATATAATCATGGAGTTGCAGGCTGAAAATATAAATGCAGATCTACTCAAAACTTGAGCTTTGATGATGCCAATATTCAAGATCTGGCCACTGTGATGGATTCCCAAGATAACCCAGAAAGGATTTTCTAGATCTGCAACTTTGGAAAAATCACCTCCCCAGGGTTTGATCCTTGATCTGCTGGGAAATATAGATCTGAAGAATAGATGGCTAAAATATGTGCTTAGATCAAATCTATGCTTGAAGGGCTAGTCCCTTCCTCAGATCTAAGAGCTAGGAGCTCTAGATCTAGCTTCTCAATCCTCCAAAAGATGATTGTAGCTGCTACAACACAACTGCCTCTGAAAAATGAGTTGTGAGGGAAAGAGAGGCCTTATTCTTGCTAAAAAATGCTACAATAAGATCCATTCTAATGGTAAGACTGATTTCAATGTGAAAGAATGATCCTCCACTGGATTGCTAGCTGAAATACTAGCAACTTCCTTCCTCCTTTCAGATCTACAATATGGACAACATTATTCTTGGAGAGAATACTGCTGCTAGGAGGTCAATAAATTTTGGCCTAATGCTAGATCTACAATGTGGCTCTGGGAGTGCTGCAATATAAGCCTAAGTGATGGGAATAATCACTCACCTTGTTTTCCAGCTGAAGTACCGAAGACAACTACCACCTTCCAAACTGATCTTCAAAAAACGTAGTTTTTTGAATATGAATTTTCCGCAGAAAGTAGGAAATGGAAATGGCACTTAAAGCCTGATGTATAATGAAGTACAAACCTCTTCCTTATATATCACTCAAAGAAAGAGGATGGATTTTCGCCCGGGAACACCCTGTGCTAAACAACACCTACAATCTCTGCTAAACAGCCCAAGATTGTAGTGGAATGTCACTTCATGACAATTCCAGATCTAAAATATCATACATCAAAATAATCCAAGATTCCTTTCACCTTAGCCTTCGTCTCCTTTATAATGATTGAACCATCCCAAGCCTTGGCCCTAATCTCAACTGCGTAGTCTCATTTGGAAAATATCCTCCAAGTGGGACTGCGTTGTTTGACCAAATCAACCAAACAGTCTAGGTGCAATGTACACCTCCTCCATCATGTGTGCTTCATTTCTCCACCACTTTATCATTAATGCTCAATGACCCTTTGTTTGAAATCTTCAAGATCTTAGTTGACTGAATCAACCCTCCATGATCTCTCTCATCAAATGAGACATGTTCTCCAACCTCATTCACATTATTAGTTGCTCAACTACCTCTTTTTGCAGTCTAGTCTAAATTGATCCACATTCACGCACACAAGGTGGATATTTATTCTTATGGAGGATTGTGGGTCCCTCCACCCTTTTATTTACTTAATTTATTAGGAAAAACAAGGACTCTAATATTCCAAATGTGATGTGAAAATTTGGGAATATTACAGTCCCCCTCGGAAAAATGTTACTTGTCCTCAAGCAACTCCAAAAGTAGATTCACGGCCATCTATTCCCCTCCATATGGAATCCACATAAGGAATGCTTCCTCCATTTGCTGCAATAGGTTATGTATGTTTGGTTCCAAATTTGTCTTTTAAAAACATAAAGAATGACCTCCAACTATTTGGTTAGATGTCCTCCTTCCATCATGAAGTACCAAGTGACAACCATATGATGTCCAACATCATCAATAATACATGAGAGGCATAAAATAAAGTAGCTCTTTCCACAAGGGAAAAGCTTCATCATACAATACACTCCTTCATCCCATGTTTCATGAACTAGATTGAGCATTGATATGCTCCCATACTTAGCCCTGTTGGCCTTGTTGGATCTAAACTCCATCATTTCAAAGTTATGAAAAAGAATAAGGGAAGAAGTAATATGGGTAGAAAAAGATGTCAAACCATATTGTCTTGACAACAACCATCGGAGTAAGGCCCTTTGCTGCCATCCTCCATCTCCTCTATGTAAGATGAACAAGCCAAACTCCCCCATAAGAAACAAAAGCAACAAGAGATCTTGCTGCTTCTTTTCCCCCTCATGTGCATCATGAAGCATAAGCATACTAATGGACATATGAGATTTCACATCAGCCCAATACAAAGAAACATCATCAATGCACATCATGAGATCATTATGCCAAATTTTAAACAATACAAAACACATAGACATAGGAGATGTCATGTGGTGGCCAAAATCTCTTAAGTGAAACCAAAATGAACATGCATTCCCTTGCTGCAATTTATCATTGAAAGAAAATACATGATTTAGAAAATTATGAGCTATTGGGTGGTATCCATACTCACCCAAGAGTAGCCAGCGCAACCATGCCTCCTTCTTCATTTTATACATGTTTTTCAAGGCATGGATCATAAAAATAGGTGCCTTTGGAGAGTGACAAAAATCTCCCAATGGCAACCAACGTAACCAAGCATGCTGACCCATACAAATATGCAAGTGGTGCTACAACCCCTTGCTTATCATCCTTACCCATTCACTCCCATGGGGATGATGAATGAGGTACTGCATAAGCATGGCATCCTCCCTTTGTAGAATGCCATCCTTCCCAAACTGTTGAAGAGATTTTCATTCCAAGAAATGTTGAAATGCATCTCTAATGAGATCTCTTAATGAGATTATCTCTCCATCAAAGGCCCTCCAAAACCAAAGAAGTTTTGGATTTAATGCAAGTAGAAGTTTTTCTTTGAGCAGTGAGAGGCTCATTGAGAAAGGGTCATCTAGAAAGGAGAAAAGATTTCACATTTCAAGATGTCTACCATTTTTCGTCTTTGCTTCCATTGCTTCATGAATGAAGATACCTCCAAAGTGTTCCAAGAATGATGAAGCCTTTTCTTTGTCACAACTACTAAGTGACACTGTTGTAGATCTACAGGGTGATACATGCACTGTCTCAAAGCAAGTTACAACACTGATCTCACAATCAATTTTTGTACATAGGATAATGCTAATCCCATTTTCTGAAACCCTACATCTCAACTCAAGGAGTTGAATGTAGCTCAACAATGATGAACGGGGATATTTTTCAGTCTCCTCCTTGATTAGATCAAGGGTCTTCTGTGCTGTGATATGTTTCTGCTTCAAATCAGCATCTTGTTCTAATCCTTGGTTATGCATTGATCTAGAAACCATATGTGCTGAAATTTTATGCATACCTTGGATCAACTGATATCTGGGAACCTCTTGATAGAACACAAGAGTTCCTCCAATTGGGACAACAATGTCTTCAAGTGCTAGTAAGAGTGATGGTCTCTTTTCTTCAAGTGTACCAATGCTAGTATCTTCCTTCTCCTCCTCATGCATCTCTTGATCCATGCATGGGACTCCATATGTCAAGAGTTCAAGACTATCTTGCAAAGATGCAAGTGCCTCTTCTATAGATACAAGTACTTTTGCAGTAGGTAGTGAAAGTAGTGACCCCTCCACGTCAAACCTCTTCCTCAATTTATGAAATAAATCTGAATACTTTGTCACCTTTGCATGCTCTAGGTGCCAAAACCACCAATCTTCTACTTCATCTAAGAGATGAAGTGCTGCAATTTGAACAACCTCTTCTTCAGCCACAGGATGTAGCTTGAAAAATGAATCTAACTCCCTCATCCAAGCCTTAAAATTGCTTGAGGAAGATCCATAAAATGTAGGCAAATATAATCTATTATGCCTCTTCCTTCTATTGCTGTTATAGGATCCTCTTTCTTCTTTGATTTTGAAGAATTTTTGGAGAGTTAGCTTCTCCTTGAATGCTCTAGACTGTGCTTTGTACTCTTCAAGATACAGACTGAGAGTCTCATGAGTCTTAGGTTCATTCCTTCCTTTACTTCTATACCTCTCACCTTCTTCAAAGAAAGTGGGCATAGTGGATCTATGAGGAGATCTAGAATTCTTCGATCTTCTTTGCTGCTGATAGGAAGTGCTTTCCTCATCAGATCTACTTCTTGGATCTTCTTTCCATTCTTCCTCCTTCATTTGATAGACCCCTTTGGAGAGATCTTGAATGGATTTAAAGAAAGGAGTGACAATTTTTTCATTCTCCATGATAGACCTCATCTACCTGTTCTCCTTTCAATGTAAAAATATGAAGTGTCCACAAGTTGAGCCAAAGATCATGCTCTGATACCACTGTAATATCCCAAAATGGGAACATCCAGCAATACTTCACACAATATAAGAACTTACAGCAAGATAGACAATAAATCTAAGTAAAAATCAGAATATGCAGAAAGATCTAAGCCATTTTATTATATTGGAGATGAATCAGTTACACAAGTACAAGATATAGGTAGATCTAGCCAAAAAGATGAGCTAAGATCACCCAGAAAACATGTGTGAAGAAGGTACAATGTAACTGTTGAGGCTCTGTAGAAAATACTGCACCGTCTCTTCAGCAGAATATAAACATGGAGTTGCAGGCTAAAAAGAGAAATTCAGATCTACTCAAAACTGAAGCTCTGATGATGCCAAGATTCAAGATCTGGCCACTGTGATGGGTTCCCAAGATAACCCATAAATGATTTTCCAGATATGCAACTTTGGAAAAATCAACTCCCGAGGGTTTGATCCTTGATCTGCTGGGAAATATAGATCTGAAGCTAGATCTGAAGAATAGATAGCTGAAATATGTGCTCAGATATGCTTGAAGGGTTTATCCCTTCCTCAGATCTATGAGCTAGGAGCTCTAGATCTAGCTTCTCAATCCTCCAAAAGATGATTGCAGCTGTTGCAACACAACTGCCTCTGAAAACTATGCTGTGAGGGAAAGAGAGGCCTTCTACCTGCTGAAAAATGCTACAATAAGATCCAGGATGATGGTAAGAATGATGGCAATGTGAAGGAATGATCTTCCATTGGATTGCTAGCTGAAATACTAGCAACTTCCTTCCTCCTTTAAGATCTGCAATATGGACAACGTTATTCTTGGAGAGAATATTGCTGCTAGGAGGTCAATAAATTTTGGACTGATGCTAGATTTTCAATGTGGCTCTAGGAGTGCTGCAATATAAGCCCAAGTGATGGGAATAATCCCTCACCTTGTTCTCCAGCTAAAGTACCGAAGACAACTACCAACTTCCAAACTGATCTTCAGAAAAACATAGTTTTTTGAATATGAATGTTCTGCAGAAAGTAGGAAATGGAAATGGCACTTAAAGCCTGATGTATAATGAAGTAAAAACCTCTTCCTTAGAGATAACTCAAATAAATAGGATGGATTCCCACCCAGGAACACCCTGTGCAAAATAACACCTGCAATCTCTGCTAAATAACCCAAGATTGCAGTGGAATGTCACTTGAAAATTCCAGATCTAAAAGATCACACATCAAAATAATCCAAGATTATTTTCACCTTAGCCTTCATCTCCTTTATAATTATTGAGCCATCCCAATCCTTGGCCCTAATCTCAACTGCGTAGTCTCATGTGGACAAGATCCTCCAAGTGGGACTGTGCTGTTTGACCAAATCAACCAAATAGTCTAGGTGCAATGTACACCTCCTCCATCATGTGTGCTTCATTTCTCCACCACTTGATCATTAATGCTCAATGACCATTTTTTTGACATCTTCAAGATCTTAGTTGACTGAATCAACCCTCCATGATCTCTCTCATTAAATGAGACATGTTCTCCAACCTCATTCACATTAGTAGTTGCTCAACTACCTCTTTTTGAAGATCTAGTCTAAATTAATCCACATTCAAACACACAAAGTGGATATTTATTCTTATTAAGGATTGTGGGCCCCCCTACCCTTTTATTTACTTAATTCATTAGGAAAATCAAGGACTCTAATATTCCAAAGGTGATGTGAAAATTTGGGAATATTACAGTCCCCCTCGGCAAAATGTTGCTTGTCCTTAAGCAACTCCAAAAGTAGATGTAAGGCCATCTATTCCCCTCCATATGGCATCCACATAAGGAAGGCTTCCTCCATTTGCTGAAATAGGTTATGTATGTTTGGTTCCAAATTTGTCTTCTAAAAACATAAAGAATGACCTCCAACTGTTTGGTTAGATGTCCTCCTTCCATCATGAAGTACCAAGTGACAACCATATGATGTCCAACATCATCAATAATACATGAGAGGCATAAAATAAAGTAGCTCTTTCCACAAGGGAAAAGCTTCATCATATAATACACTCCTTCATCCCATGTTTCATGAACTAGATTGAGCATTGATATGCTCCCATACTTAGCCCTGTTGGCCTTGTTGGATCCAAACTCCATCATTTCAAAAAATTGCAAAAGAATAAGGGAAGAAGTAATATGGGTAGACAAAGATGTCAAACCATATTGTCTTGACAATAAACACTGGACTAAGGCCCTTTTCTGCCATCCTCCATCTCCTCTATGTAAGATGAACAAGCCAAACTCCCCCATAAGCAACAAAAGCAACAAGAGATCTCGCTGCTTCTTTTCCCCTCATGTGCATCATGAAGCATAAGCATACTAATGGACATATGAGATTTCACATCAGCCCAATACAAAGAAACATCATCAATGCACATCATGAGATCATTATGCCAAATTTTAAACAATACAAAACACATAGACATAGGAGATGTCATGTGGTGGCCAAACTCTCTCAAGTGAAACCAAAATGAACATGCATTCACTTGCTGCAATTTATTATTGAAAGACAAGACATGATTTAGAAAATTATGAGCTATTGGGTGGTATCCATACTCACCCAAGAGTAGCCAGCGCAACCATGCCTCCTTCTTCATTTTATACATGTTTTTCAAGGCATGGATCATAAAAATAGGTGCCTTTGGAGAGTGACAGAAGTCTCCCAATGGCAACCAATGTAACCAAGCATGTTGTAATGTCCCTACTTAGCCTTAGCTAAAAGGAGACATTGAATTTTGATTTATTTTATGTTTTATGAATAAATGAATAAAGGAGGACATGTAAAACTCCTAATAAATCAATGCCCATGTGAACAAAGACAAATCTGGGCAATGTAAATAATCACTTGTAGGTGTGGAAGAGGATTGAGCCAAAGATTGGGTCCACCTTGACCAAATCAACTACGTTGTCTAGGTTCAATGCATCACCAAGAGGGACTGCACAGTTCTAGAAGGAGGCTTCTAATGTGAAAAGGACCAAGTCATCCAAGTGGTTTAGGGTTTGCAAAGGCCATCTCATGTTATAAAAAGGAGGAGAAGACACATGAAGAGGTTGTTGATGAATTATATTTCTGAAGTATTTTTATACTTAGACAAATACCATTCTCTATTGTTTAGTAGAGGATTGTGATTGGAATTACTATTTAGGGGTTTCATCTCTTCCCTTGAGGATCATTGGAGGATTTCTTTGCCGAAGTTGGCCTCTATCTATTTTGATACCAAGCTCTATCTTTCATGAGCAGCGCTGGCCCATTGAGGGTTTTGCAGTTGCTATCTTTTGTAGCAAGTGGCATTGTAGATCTCTTTAGATCTAGTTGTTTTTGAGAGGCTTTCTCTATTGGAGAGTGTTCTTAAGCCTACAAGGAGTTAGTTGATCCATATTTTATATCAGATATGTATTTCTTATTCCATGTACTTAGTCTCCTTCACTCTCTGCGTAGTTTCTTCTTCATACTGCATTATTTTGTGAGAGGGCTTTGTTATTTCAGTTTGCTATTAGTTTGGAGGAAGATCTCTTGGTGTTAGGGTTGCCTTCCCTTGGTGATCCATGGATTGGGTTGCTGATCCATGTCTCTATATATCTGATCTATTTCAGTAATAAAATTTATCTTCATAAATTTCTTGGTTTTCTGCAGCACAGTATATTGTAATTCAGATCTACAGCTTAATATGCAGTATTTTGATGTAATTCCAATTGGATCTTGTTCTTAAAGTCTTGTAGCTTCCAAATCTGTATTAGATCTGATGATTCATCCATATATATGTTCTAGATATTAAATTTAATGTACAACAGCTGAACCATCTGGAAAATAATGCTGTCTATGTATTTCTGCAGTTTATTTCTAGTTGTAGCTCTTATTTCTGAAGGGATCTTGCCCCAGTTCTTCTTGTAATCGGTTGTAAAGGCAATAAGATCATATGTAATTATGATTTAATGTTATATTACTAAAATACCAGACATTTTTCTGACCTCCTCTGAGTTCCAGTAAGATCTGCGCAATTCTAGTAGCTGGGGGTTTCATTTTGTAGTAACTTCTCTCTTTGGCTGATTTCTAGATAGTCTTGTTTTCGAGAGATCTGTTTAACATGCTTAAACTCATTTGTTTCTGATGAAATTAAATGTACATGTCACATACAGCTTGAATGAGGGAATCCAAGCCCTGATCTATGTTCTTATTGCTCATATTTTCTTATATAGCGTTTTCACTGAAGGTCTTGTTGAGATTCCTGAGTTGGGATTATTCCAAGTAAAAACAAGAAGAGTCTACAGTTGGCCAGGTAGCCTATGGTTCTCACCCTCTTTTAAGAGGTGAAATAACTAGTAAATTCCTATGTAGTCCATCTCTAACATAGAATATTTAGAATCCCCAAAAAGGAATAATACAGTGGTATCAGAGCTCCACTCTTGGCACAACCTGTGCTAGCTTTAGAGCCTTAGTCATGCTGCATTATGAAGATGAAGATCCTCTTTCTGAGAGGGAGAGGAGATACTAGAATAGAATTCATAGAAAGTATGACTATACTACTGTTGACCTTGACAAGGGTCAAGACAAATGGAAAGGCCCTGAGTTGAATGACAAAGATAAGGAGGCAGAAGAGTTTGCAAAAAATCTCTTGGAATCCATGCAAGATCTATCCAAGGAAATTAAGGAGATGAGGGTAGAAATAATGAGGGGGTCCCTTGGAAGAATCCATCAAGGAGAGAGTTTAGAAATGTCTCAGTTTGGGACTGGTCCACCGGTGAGCTTGCCACAAGCTCCACAGATCTCACAACACTCTACAATGCGTACCTTCTTGGCTGTAGAGAATGAAGGGCTTCAAGATTCAACCTCTTTGGAAGGTTATTTTTCATAATATGATTCACAAAGCCAAAGGTTCAAGGATAACTTTAGCTTTCAAGATTTCTGCCATCTAAAGGACCAGAGGAGACCATTGCAGTAGTATAGAGATGGAGGTTTCCTACATGCAAGGCACGACACCATGGGCGGGTTCTTCTTGCCTAAGTTTGATGGATCACCATATTGTTCACCTAAAGCATGGGTGGAAAATTTGGACATCTATTTCCAGCTGAATAAAGTGCCTGAAGTAGAAGCCATTAATATTGTTGCGTTGCATTTTGATGGAGAAGCCCATAACTAGTGGTTTCATGGACTTTCTACATTGGGGCACAGCAATGTGTCCACTTATGCTAAGTTCACTAGGAGACTAGTGGAAAGATTTGATCGAAAGGATCCGGAGGCCCCTTTCATAAGCTTGGCAAGGCTTAAGCAGACAGGAGGTGCTGAAGCCTATATTTCTGAATTTTGAGGCTGTCTGTTATGGTTCCTAATATTTCAGTTGCAAGGAGAGTTTATATGTTCATAGATGGCTTGGAGGAACCTTTGCATGGGTTGGTCAAGTCTACCAAACCCACCACACTACATGATGCCATTGAAAGGACAAGAGATCTCCAAGATGCCTTGCCAAGAGCAAAGGTAACCCTTCCTAGCAAATCCACTCAATCTTCTAAAGGGAAGGAAGGGAAAGCTTCTCCACCCAAGGAGAGCTCACAGAAAAATCTTCTTGACAATGATCTCCAGAGAGAGTTGAGAAAGAAGAAGTTATGTTTCGCTTGTCAAGAATCATGGGTGTCGGGGCATAGATGTGCTGCTAGAAGCGCAAATTATATTGAATTCTTCTCCGATTGTGAGGAGGAGGAAGGAAATGATGGACCTAGAAGAGGTCACAACGCTGGTGATGATGATGAGGAGGATCCATCATCATCAAGGGAAGAAGAAGAGGCATTTGCTCCAACTAGTGGGACTCTTGCTTATTTGAGGGGAGTGCCCAAATATTTGACTCTTAGAGTGCATGGTTCAATTATGAACCAAAGAGTATCTATTATTATTGACAGTGGGGCAAACCACACTTTTATTGATGTTCACTTTGTGCAGAGGAGAGGGATCCTTATTTATAATTTTGATGGGTTCTCTGTTTTGGTTCCGGGAGGCAGAACTATGCAGTGCATGCAATATGTTCCATCACTTTCGGTGACTATGGGAGCCTACACCTTGGAGGACCACTTCTTTGTAGTTGACATACCAGACACCAACATCATCTTGGGTGTCTAGTGGTTGATTACTTTGGGAAAAGTCACCACTAATTAGAGGGCTTTGCAGATGGAGTGGGTGGACTTAAAGAGTGGGAAGCAACAAGTTATTCAAGGCATGCACACCTACCCTTCACTTGATGTCTCTACCCACACAACAAAGATGGAATTTCACAGTGAGGGAAAGGATATCATGGCTCCTACTCTCATGTTCATGAGATTGCTGCAGGGGACATTTCTACATCATGGCAAGCCTCTTGGGATGCCATTAGATTCTATGGAGAAAGCTTCACCAAGTGCTGGAACAATGGAAGAAAGAGTCACTACGCTGTGGGAGGAAGCAAAGCGGAGGATCAGCCTTCCCACACAAAATTTTGGCATGCATAATGCCAAAGGAACAATAAGAAACAAAGAAATCACCACCATAGATACATCCACAGCGCTGTCCTTGTTGAGAAGTATAGATCCATATTGGAGGTCTCAACTCCTTGTAGAGTACTCCAAATATATGCACACAGGGATGATCCTAGATGGTTTAAAGAAAGGAGGAGGCTATATGATCCATGAAGATCTATCATCTTGGAAAAGTATTCTTGTCTCAAGCCTCAAGGCTTAAGCAAGAAATAATACAAAGGGCACACAAGGATTTCTTTTCCAGTTACATGTAATCAGCAAAAATCTACTCCCTAGTCTTGAAGAGTTTTGATTGGGAGGGTATGGAGGAGGAACTACATTAGCATTATGATTGGGAGGAACTAAATTAGCACTTACAAGAGTGCAATAGCTATGCAGAGATAGGGCAGCCAAAGGATCCTATGCAGGATATATTTCAGCCATATCTTCCTTCTCTCAAAGGAGGGGAAAAGCCCATGCCTAACTCTATGAGTATGGGAGATTTGTATGGTAAGAAATCTGATCTTGTAGAGAAAGTTTATTTTTTTGATTTGGCACACTCTCTTACCATATGTATGCAGGACATGGCTCCTACAAGGAGCAATATTACATGTAGATCTCATGGAAAATATGGGGCCAATGAAAACTCCAAAGTTGGCCACTCCCTTGAGGTGCAAGGGGATATTGTTTTTCATGATGGATGCTTTCCAGAGGAACCTAATGAGAGTTTCACTTTTATCCATGTCAAAGTGGCTTATGCAAAAAATATGTGGTGGGAGTACCACCTATCACATTCAGATCTACTCAGAACAAGGAGCGTACTGTGCTGGTACCTTATGTGGGATTGTGACCCACCTCCTCATGTGCAAATTACAGTTTGCCTTTATGTGATTTTTCTACCATACATAGATGACATATTGGTTTTGTTTATGGGTATGTAGGGGCAAAGAGTTAGTAGTGTACATGTGCCACATGGGATGGAACTATATCCAATACTTCATGATACATGTTTCAGATGTGACATTGGTTCACCCATGCATATTTCTGTTGAGTTTTACACTCCTGAAGGGGCAAACTATGAACCTATTATGCTAGCATTGGAGGAGAAGTTTTTGATGAATTGCCTTGGTGAAAAATTGCTTCATGATGAGAGGTTTATTATTTATGGTGTCATCAATGGAGAAGGAGAAGAGACACAGCTCTTACCCTACCAGTTTCTTGAGGAAAAGAAACATTTTGAGGGCGAGGACTGTAATGTCCCTACTTAGCCTTAGCTAAGAGGAGACATTGAATTTTGATTTATTTTATGTTTTATGAATAAATTAATAAAGGAGGACATGTAAAACTCCTAATAAATCAATTCCCATGTGAACAAAGACAAATCTAGGCTATATAAATAATTACTTGCAGGTGTGGAAGAGGATTGAGCCAAATATTGGGTCCACCTTGACCAAATCAACTATGCTGTCTAGGTTCAATGCATCACCAAGAGGGACTGCATAGTTCTAGAAGGAAGCTTCTAATGTGAAAAGGACCAAGTCATCCAAGTGGTTTAGGGTTTGCAAAGGCCATCTCATGTTATAAAAAGGAGGAGAAGACACATGAAGAGGTTGTTGATGAATTATATTTCTGAAGTATTTATCTGCTTAGACAAATACCATTCTCTGTTGTTTAGTAGAGGATTGTGATTGGAATTCATGTTTAGGGGTTTCATATCTTCCCTTTAGGATCATTGGAGGAGTTCTTTGATGAATTTGGCCACTATCTGGTTTGATACCAAGCTCTATCTTTCATGAGCAGCGCTGGCCCATTGAGGGTTTTGCAGCTGCTATCTTTTGTAGCAAGTGGCATTGTAGATCTGTTTAGATCTAGTTGTTTTTTAGAGGATTTCTCTATTGGAGAGTGTTCTTAAGCCTCCAAGGAGTTATTTGATCCATATTTTATATCAGATCTGTATTTCTTATCCATGTAATCAATCTCCTTCACCCTCTGCGCAGTTTCTGCTTCATACTGCGTTATTTTGTGATAGGGCTTTGTTATTTCATTTTGCTATCAGTTTGGAGGAAGATCTCTTGGTGTTAGGCTTGCATTCCCTTGGTGATCCATGGATTGGGTTCTAATCCATGTCTGTATAGATATTATCTATTTCAGTAATAAAATTTATCTTCAGAAATTTCTGGGTTTTCTGCAACACAGTATATTGTAATTCAGATCTACAGCTTAGTATGCAGTATTTTGATGTAATTCCAATTGGATCTTGTTCTTAAAGTCTTGTAGCTTCCATATCTGTATTAGATCTGATGATTCATCCATATATCTATTCTATATCTTAAATTTAATGTATAGAAGTTGAACCATCTAGAAAATAATGATGTTTATATATTTCTACAGTTTATTTCTAGTTGCAGCTCTTATTTCTGAAGGGATCTTGCCCTAGTTCTTCTTGTAATCAGTTGTAAAGGCAATAAGATCATATGCAATTCTTATTTAATGTTATATTACTGAAATATAAGACCTTTGGCTGACCTCCTCTGAGTTCCAGTCATATTTGTGCAATTCTAGTAGTTGGGGGTTTCATTTTGTAGTAACTTCTCTCTTTGGCTGATTTCTAGCTAGTCTTGTTGCCGGGAGATCTGTTTAACATGCTTAAACTCATTTTTTTCTACTAAAATTGCACTTACATGTCACATACAGCTTGAATTAGGGAATCCCAGCCCTGATTTTCGTTCTTATTGCTCAAATTTTCTTATACAACATTTTCACTGAAGGTCTTGTTGAGATTCCTGAGTTGGGATTATTCCAAGTTCTAAATGCAGACTCTACAGTTGGTAAGGTAGCCTCTGGTTCTCACCTTATTTTCAGAGGTGACATAACCCATCAATGCCTCTATAGTCCATCTCTGACATAGAATCTTGAGAATCCCAAAAAAGGAATATTACACATGCTGGCCCATGCAAATATGCAAGTGGTGCTGCAACCCCTTGCTTATCATCCTTACCCATTCAATCCCATGGGGATGATGAATGAGGTACTGCATAATCATGGAATCCTCCCTTTGTATAATTCCATCCTTCCCAAACTATTGAAGAGATTTGCATTCCATGTGTTGGGGTTCCCATGTTTTGGCAAGGTTGGAAATACCAAAATATTAGACAACATCAAACCACTTTCAGACCTCAGGATCTATCCCTCCTGGGTCCAGAGAGGGATATCTCTATAATTATCGAAGATATGTGACTTTTAATCTTAGTGTTAAGATGTTAGGCTAGTTATAAGGCTTAGGGTTTTTTTGTTTGATTGTTTGTTTGGTTGTTGGTTATCAGGAAAGAAGGGTTCAATGTAAGACAAGGTGAGCAAAGAGGATTAAGGCAGAGGTGAAGTATTCCAGGGAGAATTCAAAACCATTGGGAAATGGAGTCAGTAAAGGATTTGCTTGCTAATCAATAGGCAGGCTTTCAATTGGGCTATTCATCTAAAACGTTGGATTTTAAAGATGATAGTGTGGTATGGATTGGTAGGATAGGAGGAGACCATAAAGTTTAGAACACATGGTTAAACACCACCTGGTCGCACAAGGATCCTAGTGGACAGGGCTAACTCTAATCCCCAGTGTTCCCAAATCTTCCAGCTAAATCTCAACCCAAACATCTAAGAACATATTCATTCAATTCATACATCAGAGAGCAGGCAATAACATCCACTACATTGGTTAAAGTAACTGAAATCAATTCTTAAATAACACATTCAGAAGAAAAACATCTATGGCAAGGAGAGCAGAAAAATAGGGTACCTAACAAGGGTAAATCCTATGCAAATATTCTGATGCAAGCCAGTAGAAACGAAATGAAATGAAAATAAACACAGAGATAGGAAAACATCACCACTGCTTTAGATCAAGATCCAAAGAAATGTGCTTGTCATATTAAATAGCAATACCAGTCAAGTACAACATTGCCAACATCTGAATACCCAGTTTGAAAATGTATTCCTCAGCCTATCTTACAACTTTACAAAGAGACTGTGTCTCAAAAGAAACTACTTGCAATTCTCTGATAACTAATCAACAACAACCTTTACAATGAGTTTCTTCATGAATTTATAGCTCCAGTGGAGCAGAGAAGGTAGGTGAAAAACTAAATGCAGCATTAAAAACTCAGAAGAGGAAGAAGGCCGAAACCCATCCTGTATAAATTCTGTGCATTAATCTGTAGCACTCTTGGGTGAAAGAGTGGTCTTCGTCAGGTTTCCATTTACTCTAGGTATGACTCTGATGTACTTTGGCTGTAGTACTCTGTAGTACTTCTGGTGAATTGAACAAAAATGTAGAATGGAGACGCTAAGATCTGCCATACTGTGCAACAAATGATTCTGATAGCCTAGGATTGTTGTAGGAGGGGAAAAAATTCCCTTGGACACAATGTATACTGAAACCATAATGTCTACTATGTCCGTGCTTAGGAAGAAACGTTCTGCTGATTTGAAAATCTAATAGCATTTTTTTCTGCGCACTGGACCTTTCATGCAATCCGCGATGTCTTTGAACCGGTACCTTTACTTTCTAAAATCCCTGACAAAGCCCAAAAAATCTTCTATTTCTTGCCTCGAGCTCTCTGCTGCTCCCGTACCGTCTCTGTTTAAGAAATCTAAGATTTAATGGCGCCGGAGAGGGTTTGCAGAGTTTGAACTCTGTCCTTGGATAATATTTGTGCCGCCACTACCTTACCGGGAATTTCCTGTAACACCAAGCTCTGATTGCAGCCTCTTTGTAGTTTGTGTCACCAAAACAGTGTATATGAATCATGGAGGTTTTCCATTTTCCCTGTAACCCTACAAAATATGCAAAAAAATTAAGAAAACCATGTATGGAGGTGGTGGATGCAACGGGGATGATGCAAAAGGTCATGCAGACTGGTGAGAGGTTTGAATCATGTAGGATGGCGGAGAAAAATGCAGCGAACAGAAAAATATTTTCATGGTGAAAGGTGGCGAACTGTGGCAAAGGTTTGAATATAAACATTGGACTTTGACCCTTGCACAAAATTTATAAGGAACTGATGCAAATGCGATGAAAAATATATGAACACACGTGGGATGATGACGTGGCGATATGGGGTTGACGGCGGGCGTGTGGTCAGATCTGGACCATCTGATTTCAATGGAGATCGACGGTGGCAAACATGTCGGAGGGCAATGGAAAGTGGGCCAGGGGTATGGTGGCCATGGGTTATCGCGTGCGCAGCTTCATGGAGCGACAACCGTTGGATGGGCAGCTCTGGATCAGATGGCGATTGTGCATATCGCTCCGCATCCACGGATGAACTTTAACACGCGATGGGAGGGTGGTTTTCCTGCCGTACTGATGCCACGCGTTGGATGATGTATGGAATCACTCTGAAAATGAAAATACCGCCAGCCCTCGGAAGGTGGTGCAATGGATACCGCCGGTTTTCGAGTGGGCGTGTTGGCATGGGGACCACCGGGGCGGGTGTACTGTGGACCATCGGATCATCGGGCAAACGAACGGTGGATCTTCGAACGGGCGGTAAACAGGTTGAACGATGGATGCTGCGGGGGTGGAAATCGCCATCCATTCTGTTTAGATCAACGGCTGTAAACGTGCCCAATGAAAATATGAAATAAGTGCTCTCCGCCTTGGCGCCTGGTCATGGCACTGGTTCATGTGGAGGGAAATGTACAGGGGGCTAAGTCGAAAGGGGCTAAGGCCCAATTACATAGAAAACATGGTTTTTGGCCCATTTCAAATGAAATTAAAAGCCAAAATGGGTAACGATAGAGAGATAAAGGGGTCTCTTGGCTAAACCAAGGGCGGATGCGTGGTTTAAAGGGGATTTTGGGAGGATCTAGGGGATTAGAGGGGAATTTGACAAGGGAAAAACAAGGGTTAAAATGGGGGGTTCTGCAGGGGTTCAAGGGAAAATGAAGGCCTTTTGGAGCACCATTTTTTCCAATCAGAGAGGCTATTTGACATAAGGACAGCAGAGGGAAATAATCAATGGGCAGAGGGCATAAAAGAGGTTTCAAGGATGCTGTGTTTGCAGGGGAAATGCATTCCTTGAAAGCTCAGAAAACAAATTAGCCCCCCATTTTGCTTGTCAAAAAATTCATAGGGGGCTAACAGTGGCTCCACATGGGGATGGCTTCTTCTTGAAGGAGTCAAGAATTCAGAAAATGATCTTTGGTGTAGGCCAGATGCTTGCTTCTTGGCACATCCCTTTCTTTCTTCAGATCAGCTGCCACAATCATGATAGATACATCAGCAGAAAAACTTTCCTCAACAATTTACCTACCCTTCCTACAATCCTAGTGTTACACCATTTTTTGGTCATCTAACCTATTATCATTAGATGGACCCAAGTACACCATGTAAGACCAATTTTACCCTAAGTAAAATTGCTTTCACTATGTTAAAACAGGAAACCCCAAAAGGAAATATTAAACAAACCTATATTTGTTTGATTTTCATCATGGAATAATTAATTAAACCATAATTTAATTATTATTCCCAGTCATGTTTAACCCAAAATCAAAAAAATTAATTAGATAAACCTTTATTTATCTTATTATTTTCTAGGAATAATTATTTAAACCTAATTTAGATAATATTCCTTGTTAAATATGACCAAATCACCCACAAATAATTAAATAAATCATTATTTATTTAATTATCTTTCAACCACTTCCTTAAATAATTAAATAAATCATTATTTATTTGATTATCTTCTAACCCCTTCCTTAAAAAGATAAATAAATCATTTATTTATTTATTTTTGACAAATTAAGGGATTTGACCCAAGTCAAATACCTTTTCCCTCCAACAAATATAATAAAATATTCCATAAAAAAGTGGATCTAGATCTGGTTAACCCATGCACCAAGATCTAGAATGACCCAATATTTTGTTATAAATAGGAGGGTTTTTCCTACCATTCTTCACCTTTTGTTGCCTATTAGATCACTCTGGATCTATACACTTGGTCACCATTTTCTACTATTTGCTGTGAGAGCTCCCTTTGAGTTCCATTCTTTGTGTGGGTTTTCTACACCAACAAGAGAGAGAGATTTTAGATCTGAAGTGCTGAGGACTTCCAAGAACCCATCCCACTGAGGAGAATTGGATACGCCTTCTTGTTTTCCTCCTAGGTGCTTGATTAATACAAAAATTCTTTCAAAAATTGTTCTTGTCTTGTCTATTGGTATATGGAGCAAACCCTTATTTTTTCTGCTTAATGTCTTTCCATGCATAGATCTGGTTTTTGCAGCTCTTTTATGTTCAACTAACCACAGATCTGAAGATATTGGCAGCCAATTTTGTTGTTAGGGCTATTAGTTATGCGTAGCTAAAGTGGTCCTTTTTCGTACACTTCGACAAAGGATTCATACTAACAAATGGCGACTCCACACAGGTTTTAAATTACGACCGTTGTCGTTTTTCATATTCCTGCATATCCAGCTACTTCAGACCCTAGGGTTTCTTTTCAGCTGTTTATTTTTCCTATTTTTATGTTTTTTTTCTCACATAAAACCCTAAAACATCAAAATTTCTAACTTCCGTGTGTTTCTGGCCCTATTGCGCAGGTAAGCGACACCGGCCGCAACTGAGACGGCAACTTTTCTGAAAATCTACCGCCGAGACAACCGGAATAGGGGATCGCACTTTTTGGCCCATAACCTGCGACCTGGACCTCCAGGTCACACTTTTCTGCCCGTTTTCTGCGACCTGCACTGAAAACATGTCAAAACCTGCGACCTGCCAGTTTTTCAGTGATTTTTCTGCAATTTTTCTGGGTTTTGCTGCAACTTCTGTCGGGGTCTTCCAACCTCTGTCTCAACCCGCTTTGACCAAGTTCTGATCTATTTTTATTCATCTAAGTGGGAACCTAGCCCCGTAATGCTTTAGTACCCTCCACTTTTTGTGGAAGAGTTTTAGCTGTTTCAGCCGTCTGTTTTTCAGAGCTTCAACCTCCTTTTTTCCAGATCTGTTACCTCCATTTTAGATCCATTGTAATCAGCTCTTCTACCTCTCAAATCACCTCCTGAAGATTTGCTTGGATCTACTTTTAGGGCCTCCCACTTGCCCCCTCCGCTTTTTTCTGATTACCTTCCTTTTTCCAGCCACCTTGCCTCTGCCTCTTGGCTGTGATCTGCACCTCTTTTCAGCAGCTTTATCCTTTAGATCCCTGTCCCTTTTGACCCTAGATCTATTGGCCTCTTTTTATGTGTGTTTTGACTAGATTTTTGCCCTCTTTTAGAGTAGTTTTGAGAGACCCGCCTTTTTGGGTTAGATCGATGCATGTTTAGCTGTTAAATGTTCTGTTATTTTAGCATTATATACTATTCTCTGCAGATTTCTTTTTAGTTACACAGCACACTTTTTCTTGCTCTCAAAACGAAAAGGGTTTAAAAATTAAAATTAACGCACACCACACACTGACCCTAAGTGAAGAAGCGCCTGGTTAACACCGCCTGGCAAAGACTCTAAAATCAATTGTCACTGCACCTTATCTGCCCTTGACCTCTCTTGATTTTGTCCCTTTCTGCCCCTGTCGGTTTCCTTCTTCCTGTCATCATTGCGCCCCCTAGGCGCCTTTCCCGGAGACTTCTTGGCCTTCACCCTCAGTTTCCGGTCGATTGACCTGCTCCGACCCGCCGTCGTCGAGCCAGTCCTCCTCTGAGTCCGCACTCCGACTCCTCTCCTGATCCATTGGGTTCCCTTTCTCCTCCTGGTTCTCCCCCTGTCACCTTCACCATGTCTGGTCCAGGGCCTAACGCTGGTGGTGCTCTAGGCCCTAATGTCGGACCTGCCACTAGCGGAACCGCCACAGGAACTACCTCGGCCACACCCTTGTTGCCGTACATTGCAGGCCTCAGCCTCCCCGATTTCAATCAATTGATCAACGACCCTATCCACCACGATGTTGGTTGGCTTGCTATGCCAACCAAGCTCCCCTCCGACATCCCTAAGTTCGAAGGCCTTGCTGGAGAAGATCCAACCAACCATGTCCGATCTTTCCACATGTGGTGTTCCTCCAATTCCATTACCGATGACTCCATCCGTCTTCGTTTTTTCCAACGCACGCTTACCGGCGAAGCTTCTAAATGGTATGTTGAACAAGCCACCTCTTCCCATACCACCTTTGCGACCCTTGCCCAAGCCTTTTTGTCTTATTTCCAGCTCCCTCTCCGATACGACACTGGCACGGAGCTCTTGACTTCCTTCAAGCAATCCTCTTCAACCCGCCTTTCTGCCCATGTCTAGGAATGGCAAAGAAGACGGAGCTTATGTCGAGCCCCTCCCTTTGAAGATCGGGTTTATATGGACTGGTTCCTTCGCACCCTTCCAGCTCCCATCGGCAAAGATGTCGCCTCCCATTTTCCTCAAACCGAAGAAGCTGCCCTCCAAACAGCCTTGAAATATGACCTGATCTATGCTCAATCTGGTTATGTTTATACTGTTCTTCCTAACCTCCCCAGGCTCGGTGGCGCTAACGCCCCGGGGGCATCCCATTCCGCCGACGGTATCGTTGGAGCCCTTTCCCATCCGTACGCTCAACCTCCTATGGGCTATGGTCTCCCTCAGGGAGGGACCAACACCTCCAGCACTCTTCCCCCTCCCGGTAGCATGTCTCTGGATACGGCATGCCTCCTCCTTTTGCCCAACCTCCTGCTTACCTCAATGTTGCCCAACCTAACCATTACCTTTATCCGCAGCCTGGTGCGCCAGCTCCTCCAGCATATGCGCTTCCATCTCCCTTGCCTCCTCCAAACCCACAAAAGCACTTACAGCCCCCTCCAAGGCAAGTATTTGCACAGCAGGGCGCGACTAATCCCCCTTCTTCTCAAAGAAGGCAGAGAGGAAATCCAAACCAATCTGCCCCTGGTACCCGTGGACCCAATTCTGGTGTGGACCCTAACACTGCCAACCGGCAACAGGGCATTCAGCCCAAGCCGGACAGGTCGCTTCACACAAACAAGCCTTGTTCGTGTTGCGGTCTGATCCTTCCCCGACCGTCGACCTTCACCTTCAAACTCGGTCCCGCCAGTACCCCAAGCCTCCTGCTCCATCTGCCCCCGAGCATCCTTCTTCAGGTTCTATAGAGTCTCTTTCGACATCCAGTGGCCCCTTACATATCCCTCAATCCAAAGTTGAGGTTCATGCCAAGATTCCCAAGGGACCACTACGTCGAAACGCTGCTTCCGGTCGAGCTGCTCATTCGTATAATATAGTAGATGATTTGGCGCAATCCCCTGCTGCCATTTCCACACTAGAACTCCTCCAGTCATGCCCTTCTTAAAAGAGGGCTCTACTATCTGCCGTGGGCGCTGTAGATCCTGCTGATGACCAAATGATTTTTTTCGACGCCACTTAATTGGACCATCCTCCTCTCCCTCCTTCCGTCGCCTTCCAAATCCCAGTCAAAATCCGGAACGCCAACGTTTCCCGGTGTATAATTGATGAGGGGGCATCCACCTGTCTGATGTCCGCTTCGGTTTGGAAGCAACTCGGATCTCCTGAGCTCGCCCCTTCCACGATCACCCTTTGAGCATGGGACGGCCATGCCTCCCAGCCCATTGGCCTATTCCGTAATTGTCCTATCACCCTCGCCGGTAAGACTGTTTGCGTTGACGTCGAAGTCATCGATGCCCCGCTAGACTACAACATTCTATTGGGGCGAAGCTACACCTATGCTATGTTTGCTGTCCCATCTACGGTTTTCCGCAAGATGTCTTTCCCCCATAATGGAAAGATAGTCACCATTGTCCAGTTGACATATCATGAACCAAAATCTCAGACCTCACCCGAGACAACCATCTCTTCTGTAGCCAACAAGAAAACCGTCGATTCCGTGACCAGTGTCTGCCTCGGCGTTTACAAAGATTCCTCCCTGCTTGGAACTTTTCCTAACCTTCCTCCTCCTCCCATCACTGATCCCAGCTCATCGAATGTTTGCATGATGCAATCGTCTCAGGCTGCCCGTAAGCAGCCTGCCTCGGCTAGTCAGCAACCTCCCCCTCGCCCTCCGCAACCCGCTCCTAGCCATTCATCTCAGCCAGCCGGACCTCCTCCTTCTAGCCCTCCCCCTACAGCTGGTATCCCTAAACCCCTTTATCCTCTTGAATCGGTTCCTCCTGGCCTTAACCATCTCGAAGCCATCCCTCCTGGTCATTACCCTGCTGGGTAGATCCCTTTCCTCGCTCCCCCTCCTGGAGTATTTTCTATCCCCGTCATGGCCACCCTCTCTCTCCCTAATCTGACCTTGGGCATACCGGTCTGGTACCTCGATCCCCCAGCCGCCACCCCTCCTAGTCACCCCAAACCCTACATGGCTTTGACACTGGTTCAACCGGTCCCCCTCGCTTCCTTCATTGCCACTGTGCCCCCAGCACCTCCACAGGATCCTTCTCCTGTCGTGACGGCTCCCGGGAAGAAAGGCAAAGCCCGCAAGGGGGCACCTAAAGATAAGACCACCACGACTGACCCGGCCCCTCCTCGGCCCACAAAGCACTTTGCCTTATGTGATGTCACCGGTCATGCCACCCATGCTTGTCCCGAGTTGCCCCGTATTCAGCCCATGGTTAAAGTTGTGTTCCCCAAGTCTACGGTCCCTGAAGCCTCCATTCCTTCTTCGTCCGTAACCAAGAACCCCAAGACTCTCCGCACCAAAAAGCCCTGTGCTTTGTGCGGCATTCATGGCCATTACTCCCATCATTGTCCTCACTTGACGCATTACCGTGCCTCTTTAGAGGTGGTCCGAGAGTATGAGGTTGAACAAAATCAATCCACCTCTCCCATCCTTGCGTAGTATGTTTCAGGTCAGCCTGAGGATCCCCCCACTCCCATCGACATTCCCCCCCCTGATGTTCAGATGACGAAGTCTACTGTAACCATTCTTTACCTATCCTCCTCTGCGAGACACTTGGAGTCTAGCCCCCCTGCATCCTCCCATGTTGTGTCACCTAACCACCCCGTTTCTACCCATACGCGAGATCACTCCATCCGTGTCTTTGTTGACCTCCGCAGCCCGAGTCCTCTCCATACTTCCGATAGCCCTCGTATACCACCCTCCAGTTTGTATATGAGTCATAGTCATCCTGCTCCTTACACTCACTCCCGCAGTTGCCGCCCGATGTCTTCTATGCACTCACGCTGCCGTCATTGCCTTTCCTCCCCTCATTTGTTGTCTTGTAACACCATTCCGTAGGACCCCCCGTCCACACCCTTTATCGGTTACGCCGATGGTGCAAGTCGTTACTCCCGGAATCTAGCCTCGGCAGGTTGGGCCATCTTCACCCCCTTGCATACCCTTGTTCTCTCTAACGGGGTTTGCATTGGTTCTGCCACCAACAATCAGGCCGAATATGATGCAGTGCGTGGTCTCTTAGTCGATGCCCTCTTTCATCGCATCCTCCATCTGCACGTTCGTTTGGATTCCCTACTTCTTGTAATGTAATTAAATGGTGTTTATCATGTGCATAACCCTGTGCTGTTCAGACGCTATTTACGAGTGAAACTCTTGATACGTGCCTTTGAAACCATAACTTTCAACCATGTACCTCGAGAACGGAATCACTATGTAGATAGTATTGCAAACCATGTTCTAGATTGGCATTTATCACACACATTTCATACAAGACAATAACATTCATAATCATTTAAAAACGATGCATATCCATAATATGTGCCGCAAAAACATGTGTTTAGAGTCCATCTACTCTAATACATATGACATGCCCATAGTATGTTACAAAACTGGGGGCACCACTTGCCCCCACATACCCACTAGGGGGCATCACATGCCCCACACCTAATCACTATCTGGCGGATCTCGAGCCAATGGCTCTGCCCCTGCAGCCTATAGATCACGAATCCCCTGACCAGCCATCGCCATGCGCCGCATGACCCCTCGCCATTCCGAGGGCAGACCAATACATGGTTCTATGTACTGGTCGTCTAAGTCCTGCCACCCGTGCTCTGATACTCCGGTCAGCAACCTTTCGCATCTATGGCGGATGTCCTCCAGAAGGGCGGCTGCATCCTCATTTTGTGCTGCTCTCGACCCACTCGGACCTGCAGCTCCAGCTGCTACCGGTCGTCCCATATATCCGCCCGGCCTTACCGGTGCTATATCTGCATACCAACAGTACATGAATCAATACCCTAGCTACTATTCAAAACACTGTAACATGCCCATACAAGAATAGCAATCTTTCACTTACCATCGGGCCCCCAGACTCGACCAGGCGGAAGTGGCAGGTCCGAGTCTCCACAGTAGCTCATCCCACTATAGGGATAGTCGTCTATGTATAATGGCATCTAATCCCAATGGGCAAAAAACTCAAGTCGAAACACTCGCCCGACCGCCCCTCCTCCTCCTCTGCATAGTAGCCGTCCCCAACGGCGCATCCTGGGCTCTCTCGGGCCCCCATCTGGAAGTTGTACACGAGGCCTCAAGGTCGGGATCTTCTCAAAGAAGAAGGCGCACAGTAAAGTCCCATATGAGCAATCATGGTTCACCTGCCGCCTGCATAGCGACAACTGTCGCTTTAGCGACACCAACATCATTTGGGCCCACCCATAGTAGGTCCCACCCAGCACACTCTCCACTATCATCATCTACCCCCCAGTGATGTGATGGAGCGCCTGGTTGCCCAGGATACGCAGCACAGCTGCAGCCAATGCATGGGTTTCTAGCCTCTCTAGATCCCCGACTGGTATTCGAGTCCCCTTGACTTGGAGACCCAGTCGAAAATGACGCTCCACAAACTCCATGATATGCTTCCCTCGCGACAACACTGGCTGTGTGTTTCCCACCATCCCCAGTGGCGGGAGACCAGTAAGGAAATACACGTCCTGGACCGTCAGTTCGATCCTATGCCCCTGCACTACAAAGACCTCCTGATCTGGATCCCAGTAACTGATAATCCGGGCCAATAACGGTTCTCCTGCTCTCATCAAAGGGTTCTCCAAAAACTTGAGAACCCCAAACCTGGCCAGTACACGACGGATGCCCTGATCCGCCTGGATCTCTGCCCGTAGTGTCCCCAGGTCTCTTTCTCTCCAGTTAACCCGTAAATCTGCCATACCTGCACAAACACATCATTTTTGTCAGCTTACAAATCGGGAAAACCATAACCAAATACCAAAACCCAACTTTCAGCCATAAAACAGCACCAAAACCCCCTCATCTCCCAGGTCGCAGTTTTCTGCCCATTTCTGGGACAGGTCGCACTTTTTTTCCTGAAACCTGCTTCCCAGGTCGCAATTTTTGGCCCAAAAAGTGCGACCCGGCCGTAGAGATGAAGGAGGGGCTGTTTGTGGGATTCTGGGCCCTAAACTGAAAATTTAATCCATCAAAATGCAAGAGAAAGGTTAGACCTCTTACCTGCAACTGACGGATCGCGATTCCAACGGTCGGTTTGTCCGCTACGTTCACCGCAAGATTTAGGGCCTTCTCTCCTCTCTACATTCACCACAGCAACAATAGCAAATGAGTGATTTTGGAGGGAAAACTGCCTTATTAAAAGAGAACCCCTGTTTCTTCTTTCGACTGCTGCGACCACACCGTAGCCCCGTTTGATGAACCGTCTGCACCATTGGAAAGCTCTCACCGACCCCTAAAATGGGTATCTGTTATTTTTTTGTGATCTAATACTTCACCACGACACATTTTGTCCAAGAAGGGTGACTTCACCTCTCCTTAAAATTGAATTTCCTCACTTACGACACTTGTACTTGGGGCACCATATTGCCTCCTTACTTGTCCTTGTTCATGTCGATTTTCGTCATGAGTTCCCATCATGTACTCATGTTTCCACGGTCCCCCATTGGGGCCTTTACTGTGTGGCAGCACCATCGCGTCACCCTTGTTTAGAGCATCCAAGTTGAGTCATCATTCCCTCCATGGAGTCTATAACGAGTCCCTTTGTACCCCACTATAGCCCTCCATCCTTCTCTCTCTTGTGTCGCCCATTATGACCTTCAATTCCACTGTCCCCCATCCCTGATGATGTTGTGTCAGTCGCTGCCATGTCATTCATGCCTTTTATGCTCTAGCAAGGGAAGTCATCCATTCGCTACTCAGTCCTTTCCACTTCACTATCATCATTAGTGTCAGTCTGTTCGTCGCTCTACTCTTTTCTCTCATGCCTTAGTTGAGGGTCTCTCACTACCTCACCTATGGCAGACCTCCTTCTGTTGACATCAGCTCATTCATTCCAGAAGCCAGGTCTAGAGGGCGGTGTACCTTGGTTCCAGCTTCCACTCTTGTTCGGTGCCTCGGATCAGGCAAAGGGATATCTCCTTTCCCTTTGGCTTGATTGTTTCTCCAGCTCCTTTCAACATGATCGAGATTCGTATACTTGATGATCTAGTGATCCAGCAGCAGCTCTTGATGATTCCCCGAGTGTGTGTGAGATGTCTCAACCCTCATGAGGGGGTGGCCCTGCAGGTAGCCCCCCACATGCCCGGATGACCTCTTCATTGCAGCCTTCGATGCAGCTCCAGATATTTGATGATATTGGCCATAGCCACTTGCAACGCCTCTTTGACTTGCATGTATCAGTCAGATTTTGTGAGCCCTTCCCCATTTACAGGGGGCATTTGGGTTGTATTTGTATCTCATGTACTCAGATATTATTGTACAAGTCCTGGCTGTTATCCCAGGCACCGCATGTATGTGGGATTCCTCATTGTATTTTTATCTGGCTCATGATTATGCCAGTTGTACTTTATGGTTCGGTCCCTTGTTTACTGGACACACTATTCTTTTGTACTTTGTCTCGGCGGGCATAGGTATGCCTCCCCCGCCGCCTTCAGCACAGGTACCCTCTCATAAAAAGAGACTTGTCGCACCTGCGAGTCTCGTCTCCTCAGGGTCTAGTCCTTCAGCACACTATCTACCTCACATTTCTCTCTCTGACATCCCTTTTGTTGTCTAGTGATTGTGTTCTTACAACGTACTTCAGTCATACGATTTGCTCTTGACACTCGCACGCTGGGGGGCAATCTGTTACACCATTTTTTGGTCATCTAACCTATTATCATTAGATGGACCCAAGTACACCATGTAAGACCAGTTTTACCCTAAGTAAAACTGCTTTCACTATGTTAAAACAGAAAACCCCAAAAGGAAATATTAAACAAACCCATATTTGTTTGATTTTCCTCATGGAATAATTAATTAAACCATAGTTTAATTATTATTCCCAGTCATGTTTAACTCAAAATCAAAGAAATTAATTAGATAAACCTTTATTTATCTTATTATTTTCTAGGAATAATCATTTAAACCTTATTTAGATGATATTCCTTGTTAAATATGACCAAATCACCCATAACTAATTAAATAAATCACTATTTATTTAATTATCTTTCAACCACTTCCTTAAATAATTAAATAAATCATTATTTATTCGATTATCTTCTAACCGCTTCCTTAAAAAGATAAATAAATCATTTATTTATTTATTTTTGACAAATTAAGGGATTTGACCCAAGTCAAATACCTTTTCCCTCCAACAAATATAATAAAATATTCCATAAAAAGTGGATCTAGATCCGGTTAACCCATGCACCAAGATCTAGAATGACCCAATATTTTGTTATAAATAGGAGGGTTTTTCCTACCATTCTTCACCTTTTGTTGCCTATTAGATCTCTCTGGATCTATACACTTGGTCACCATTTTCTGCCATTTGCTGTGAGATCTCCCTTTGAGTTCCATTCTTTGTGTGGGTTTTCTACACCAACAAGAGAGAGAGATTTTAGATCTGAAGTGCTGAGGACTTCCAAGAACCCATCCCACTGAGGAGAATTGGATACGCTTTCTTGTTTTCCTCCCAGGTGCCCAATTAATACAAAAATTCTTTCAAAAATTGTTCTTGTCTTGTCTATTGGTATATGGAGCAAACCCTTATTTTTTCTGCTTAATGTCTTTCCATGCATAGATCTGGTTTTTGCAGCTCTTTTATGTTCAACTAACTACAGATCTGAAGATATTGGCAGCCACTTTTGTTGTTAGGGCTATTAGTTATGCATAGCTAAAGTGGTCCTTTTTCGTACACTTCGACAAAGGATTCATACTAACACCTAGCATTTTTCTTTTCGGGTGCATTTGAGCTAGCAGACCCTTTACATCTTTTTATTTTTATTTTATTTTCAAACAGGGAAATAAACCTATTCTATTTCTACCCTTATTACTCCATGAGACCAAATTATACTGTTGGTCTCATATGTTTCCCTACCTAATATAATATCTGCTGGGATTAAACTGTCTAGCAGATTGCTTCTCTACATTCTACAACAGAAATTTAAAAGCAGTCAAACTAGGATTAGAAAGTCTAGTTTGCTGTTGATCCAAGGCATAAAGACAGTTGCACATGGACAAAAATTTGAAAAAAAATGAAACAAAACTTTGAAGGCTTGAAATCTGGAATCTTGAAGCATCCTTCTTTATTTTTTGTGACTCAGGTTTTGAGCTTATTAGAGTCACTTCCTTTTCTTCATTTCAGCTCTGGTTTTGGGCTTGTTAGAGTTGATTCTTCTTTCTTCTCTGCTGGTCCGGGTTTTGAGCATGTTTTGACCAGCTATCTTTACTTTCCTTGGCTCAGATTTTGATCTTATTAGAGCCAATGTTTGCACTGCAGAGGTTCATGTTTTGAGCATGTCTGAACCTCTTCCTTTCTCTATTTTCTCCACTTTTTTTTTTTTTTTTGAAGACCAACACTGCAATGGTATGTACAATGGAAAAGGAAACTACAAATTGGAAATCAGCAGAAGTAATGTTTGAGCATCCTGCCATTGACAGGACCCCCAAACAGTTCTATACCATCTAACTCCTATAGAAAAAAGGCATTTGGACCCACAGTGGCCTGGATGATGTAGGGACCTTGCCACAAACTGTCAAATTTGTTGTGCTTTCCTTTGTCCTCTCTCCTTGAGTCCCACATCCTTTGTTGTGCAGCTTTGGTTCTTTTGTCAAACATCCTATTTATATTTTCCTGAACCTTGATAGCTCTGTTATAGACTTCTTCCCTTGTTTGTTGGAGATGAATTGTCTGGTTTATTCTCCTCACCATGCTTTCTTCTTCTGTTTGTATCTCTTGAACAAGTCTAATCACTGGTATCCCAAGGCTAGTACGAAACACTACTTCAGTTCCATAGACAAGCTGATAAGGTGACATGCCAATGGATTTCTTTGTTGTAAGCCTGTCAGCCCACAAAGCATGTACTAACTTGTAATGCCATGACCTTTTGTTCTCTTCCAGTAGCTTTTTGATGATGATCACTAGGCTCTTTTTTTATGATTCAGCTAATCCATTACCTTGAGGGTAATAGGTAGTTGAATGACTGAGTGCTATTGATACCTGTGACAAAAATCAACCATTTTCTTGGATCCGAAAGTAGCATCATTGTCAGTGATTATTTTCCTTGGGCAACCAAACCGAGAGAGGATATGACCTTCTAGGAAACTAATGATGACTGAATCTGTGGAATTCCTAGTAGGTATGGCCTCTATCCACTTAGTGAAATAGTCGGTGGCTATTAGGATCCATTTGTGTTGTGCAGAAGAAGGAGGGTGAATTTCTCCTATGAAATTTAGGCCCCATTGTAGGAAGGGACCTTCAACAGTGATAGGTTGTAGAGGTAAGGGAAGGAGATTTCTTTTGCCTTCAAAAACCTGGCATTTGTGGCAAGAAATTATCATCTTATGGGCATCATTGAAGAGTGTAGGCCAATAGTAACCAGCTCTGAGTATTTTGTTTGCTGTAGCCTTCCAGCTCAGGTGGCCTCCACACTCTCTTGCATGGAATTCTTGTTTAATCTTCTCTGCCTCATTTTCAGGCAAACATTTAAGCAATAAGCCATTTGGATTTTTCCAGTATAAACAGTTATTCAATATGCAATAGCTCCTGGCTTTCAGCTTTAAGAATCTGGCCTTGGTCTTTGATAGCTCAGGAGGGGCATTGAGGTGTGTAAGCACATACAGAATGTCAGAATACCAAGGGGAGCTCTGAAAATTTTCCTCAACAGTGGGATCAGGCAATCCCTACTGCTCATCCAAGGCATTCACCATGTTAATGTCTAGGGCTTGTAGATTTGATTCAGCCGTCAGTTGAGCTAGGCCCTGACCTCTGATCAGTTTGGTGGGTTTTATCTCAAGGTCATACTCTAAAATCACAGCAATCCATTTGCTCCTTTTCCCATCTGGGTCTTGGGACAATATGTCTTTAACCACTATACTCGGCACATATTCTATGGTGTGGGAATGCAGTATGTACAACCTAAAGTCTTTCAAGGCCTTAATCAGAGCGTAGGCCTGTTTTTCCATAATGTTGTATTTAAAGGGTCCATCCGTAAGTGCTTTGCTGAAGAAAGAAATGAGTTGTTCCATTCCCTATGGATTCTTCTATAGTAGAACTACAACAATTGTATGCTTGGAGGCAAATGAAAAAATCAGGAAATCTTTTGAGAAATCTGGGATGATTAGGACAGGAGCCTGGGTGAGTGCGAGTTTTAGTGATTCAAAATATTTCTTAGCTTCAATAGTCCACTTAACTCCTACACCTTTCTTCAGCATGTTAGTCATATTTCTAAGGTGTTCAGCTAAGTTGGGAATAAATCTCCTTAGGAAGTTGATTTTCCCAATGAAGGACTGTAACTCTTTGATGTTTCTTGGGTGTGTGATTTGTAGTATTCCCTCAACTCTTTGTGGATCTATCCTAATCCCTTTTTCAGATATAATATGGCCAAGAATTTTTCCTTCTTGCAGCCAAAATACAGTCTTTTTAGGATTTAGTGACAGACCAAACCTTCTACATTTTTAAAAAACTTTCCTCAGGTGTTCTAGGTGTTCTTCCTCAGTCTTAGAGTAGACTGTTATGTCATCCAGATAGATGACAATGAAGTGTCCTATTTCATATTAAAAATCTATTTCCATTGCTCTTTGGAAGGTTGCACCAGCATTCATCAATCCAAAAGGCATCTTTACATACATAAAAGTGCCCCATGGGTGTTGGAAATGTTGTCATTGATGGCAAAGGAAATGCCAAAGAAGGAGAAAAACAACAACAAGGCAGCAGAGAGGTAGCAGAGGCAGCAAAAAGAGAAGCAAGCAGCAGTATCAGTCAAGGAGCAGAAACAAGTAGTTAATTGAATCAGAGTTGTCCAAAAGACAGAGTAGATTGTAGAATGCCTGAAAGGATCGACCCTCTAAGTAGAAAGCCGAACTGTGAGTCAGATCTTCAAAGTTTGTGAACAGTGTAAACCCCATGCAAAAAGGTAGAGTTATAATTCTGTGCACGATCGAGAAAACTGATATGGGTTCGTAAATAACGGTTTATATATGTATCAAGATTTGATGCGCTCCAAAATGAATTGATTGCATATGGTGTCATTCGATTCTACTCTAAGTATAGAGCATTTTGAGTTGGAGGAGAATGTGCGATAGTTAAAATACACCAAGTCGAGTTCTATGTACTCACCGTTGAAAGAGAAGGCGATGAATATTTACAGCATGATGGAATATGAATTCAGTGAGGATGTAAAGGACCAGAACCTCGAAGAGGAATAGTTATATATAACTAAAGGAAGAAAAGGAGGTAGCGCTGAAGCAGAAACAGGAAAAAGACAGCAAAACAAAGACAGATAAAAGAAAAAGTAAGCAGGGCAAAGGAGACAGGGGGAAGAACACTGCTAAAGTGTAACAGTCGAATATGGAGGCAGTAAAACAGTCGAGCAGTGGAGATAGAGGCAGCGAACACAGAGAAAGGAAGCGCCGAGCGTTACAATCCGTTATCGTTGTGCTAGCAGTGCGCAGTGCGTAGTCGGAGGTAGGTAGAGATGTTAGGACAAGAGAGGCACGTAAAATTCTTTTTTCACTTAACTCCTGTGTAGCGAATACAAACAAATTCCGTGAATCATATAACCCAAAGCAAAGAAAAAGTGTATATATATATATACAAATTTATTCGTAATCGTTACCTGCGTGTGAGTATACATAGCGCATTACATATTCGTGCCTTATACACAAAGGTTCAAAGCATAATATTAAATGATATGGAGCACTTTATTATCGAACCTGGGCACTATATGTAGGGACCTTCCCAATCGCACCTGACGTAAGCAAGTCACTCCAGCAGGAGTGGTCAATAGCATCGGAGTATTCGAAGTCGCGATTGCGATCAATCGCAATCGGATAAATCGCAACAGTGATCAATCGCAATCGGAGAAATCGCAACAATGATCAATCACAATCGGAGAAATAGCAACAGTGACCAATTGCAATCGGAGTTAAAGGGGAGCATCAGGACATGAAAATGGAATTTGCGATTGCGATTAATTGTATCGCATCAGAGTAATCACAATCGAAGCTTCGAAATATTGGAATGTTGTTACATTCAAATGGAAATTGCGATTGCGATCAATCGCAATCGGAAGAAGTCAAGTATAGCATCGGAAAGCGTGGAAAGTGGGCCCGGATATATGACATTCTATTGATTATAGTGGAAGTGGAAGTGTATATGTTAAAACTTTATATAAACTCGCCAAGAATTGAAATTACGATATATATATATATATATATATATATATAAAAGGCGCTGTTATAAAACGTTGTGGCGATTATATTGAAATATGCCGCGTGGTCTGTGGACCCATGGGCCTCGGCTCAAGGTGGAGGGCGATTCTTTATTTAAAACAATTGGGATGTATGTATGTTCCGCTTGCGGAAATTCCACATCAACAAGACACTTGCTGCGTGAAAAGAGTTGGAATTTTCCCAGATTTAATGCCAGCTATTACATATTTATATAAAATGCACTGATATAAAAGGCACAGGTACACGTATGCAACAGTTACACCACAACAGAGGAAAGAAGAGCAAACAGAGCTAAAAAGAGACAAAACACAGTCACAAAAAGGACAGACACAGTCAAAGAAAAGACATACGCGCAGCGAGCCAAAAGAGGCTGAATGAGTGAGCTGGAGTTTTCATTATTTGTGAATGTAAACATTGTAATTGAATTTTTTATTGTTTGTGATGCATTGGCAAGTCTCCGGAAGAGAAAAAATATCCCACTATAATGATAAATTGGTACCTACTGTTGTGTTTTCTGAAAGAGTGGATAAAAGAGATGAGAAGGCAGAAGGCAAAGAGACATGGCTGTTCATTTCGAATTCCCAGTAGAATACAAACAACCATGAAGCTATTTTTGTATAAAACAGGGTAATATCCAAGGGGAGAAGGTTGAAGAAAATAGAGTGAGAGAAGAAAAGAGTGTGCAGCAGAATTGAAGAGAGTTGAAGAAAATAAGAAAGCTGCAAGAGGTTAGAGAGAGTGAGAAGAGAGAATGCAGGGTTTGGAATATTGAGGCAGAGAAGATAAAGAAGGAGGAGTTAACGAAATGCACAGTGTTAGAGAATGCAGAAATGAAGAAGTGAGGCAGAGAAGAAGGAGGGGCTGAGCAAAGATGATGCGGAGCTGATATGAGGACTGATAAATAGCAGCATAGAAGGTATAGAATAGAGATGATATCCAAGGTGAATCAGCAAGTGTTTTTCTTTTGAAAGAGTAAGGAAGTTGGAGCTTCCCTATCAAGTTTTATCTTGATAGATGTCAATTGTAGCTGACTGAGGTAGGAGCCTCCTGTAGGTTGTAGCCTGCAGAAAATTGATGGGAGTTGGAGCTTCCTTGCAAGTTGTAAGCTTGCAGAATCGAGGTCGGAGCCTCCTGCTGTGCTGGTGCCCTCGCAGTAAATTGATGGGAGTTGGAGCTTCCTTGCAAGTTGTAGCTTGCAGAATCGAGGTAGGAGCCTCCTGTATGTTGGTGCCTACAAAAAATCAGTGGTGAAAGGGAGTTGGAGCTCGCCTTTGCATCACAACAATAATAAGATGTGGTTTTCTCCCTTTATGGGTTTCCACTTATATCTCGTGTCTATGTGCATGATGTCTATGTGTTGTTTTGATATATCTATTCTACTAATAATTTCTGCTCACATATTAAGACTGCTGGTACATTATCTAATCCACTCATTAAGTGCTACTCACAAATAAATATTGCTCACACATTATGTTGATCATGAAATGAAGGTGTTAATAAAGTTTAATGAAAAGTTTTAAAAGTTCATGAATGTGTTAAATTGATTCACCCCCCCTCTTAGTTTAACTAAGGGTTCTACAATTGGTATTAGAGCTGGTTCCTTTGGTGCAAGCTTAATAGCTTGAAGGAGATCTGGTTGAGTCATGGACTATCAAAATGTACCTTTGTTGAGTACAACAAACTTTCTTGAATGGAGAGATAAGGTTAAGACAAGATTATTGGCTTATGAACTTGAGGTATGGAAACTTGTATATGATGGTTACTGAACATACTATCCCTTGGTGCAAGAACAACATAGCAATGCCAAGGCAAAATGTGTGATATTCAAAAATCTTCATAACAAGGATCTTCGGGGCTGATAATGGATTTAACCTCTACAAAAGAAATCTGGGATAGATTGCACCTCATGCATGGAGTAAACACTAAGGACTGCACTGACAAGAAGGATAAGAGAATTAAGAAGAAGAAAAATTCATGTCAACAGAAAAATATTCAATCAAATGAAGTACCTGCTAGTGTGAATGGAGATAAGAACCATGAAGAAATTACAGCTGAAGAAAAAGCTAAGCTTGACACTGCTTTGACTGAAATAGAAAATTTGAAAAATGAAAACAAACACCCTAAGACAGTGGTGCAAATATGTGATGAGATAGAATATGAAGATAAGAAAGAAATTATTGGCCTGAAGACACAGCTTGAATAGGCAAAGAAAGTAGAAGACACTTTGTTGCAACAAATGAGAGAGAAAAATCTGGAATGTGAAAAATTGGAAGAAGAAGTAGTGAGCCTAAGAAAAAATTTAGAAAAATCCCAAAGAGAACTATTAATGAATACACCTGTAATGAAAAGCTCTGGACAGTTGGACCAAATTCTCAATGCTCAAAGATCTCCTCTCATAAAGGCTGGGATAGGATATGAAGGAGAAAATAGTAAGCCCAAGGTAGAAGATAACAAGAAAATAATATTTGTAAAAGTTGTAAAGGAAAATGTAGCAGCTCGGCAGATTCCTACAAAAATAGAATCTAGAAAGAACAGGATTTGTGAAGAAACAAATAGAATCAAGCAACAACGTGGTAGGACAGAGAATGAAAGGATGAAACAGTCAGCTGGAAAGGGCCCTCACACTCCTGAATATGAATTGAATAAATTTGGAAGATGTCAAAGGAGGTTCGTTCCTCCTATGAAAAATATCACATGTTTCTCTTGCCACAAACCAAGACATGATACAGCACATTGTAAGACAAAGCAAACCCAGTCCAACCAGCAAAAGATGTAGCAAACAAGAAGAACACCTCAAGCAAGCAAAGGGAAAAGACAATCTTCCACCAAGTACACAAATCATTTCCATGGCTATTGTTATGCATGCACTAATTTTGGACACAAAATTGTTGATTTTAAAATGTATTCAAGAAGAGGAACAAAGTATTATACATCAGCTCAAATGTGCTTTGATAAAATAAAATGTTATGTATGCTTCAAGCTTGGCCACAAAGAAAAGGACTGTAAACTGCCTTATATATTAAAGAACTCTAGACAGATGATAGAAACAAAGAAAATCAAACAAAACTATGAATCTAAAAGAAGTGCAGACATTATGAAGAACCCTAATAAATTACAGAAGGAAAAGATAAAGGGGGAGCCTATCATCTCAATAACATAATGAATCTAGCATAGTCTCAGGGGAAGCTGCTCTAGAAAACATAGAAAATATCCAACCAGTGATAAATATGAAGCAACATCCCAGGGGGAGAGCAGTTCATAAATAATCCCCATAAAAGTAGTATAATAAGAGCTCCATGAAATGAGAATAGCTATGAGATCAGGAAGTGAAAGGATTTTCCTCTAAATGAGAACTATAGAGAAAGAAGATCATCCGAAGTATTAAGTAGCTGACATATTGATGGAAGAAGAGAAGAGAGCAAGAATCCATGATGATAGAGGAAACCTTAGCAATGAACATGTAAGCTAAGAAGACTTTAGCACATTAAAGTGCTGATCACACAATGCCTCATACTGCTAGAATTAACAATGTATCACATTAAGAAGGATGAGTAAGAAAAGTGCCTATCATCAATTCATTACATCTTTCAAAAGGTCCACTTGGAGAAATGTAGTTAGGTGAGTAATAAATATTTGAGTAATCAGCCCATGAATATTCATAGAAAATAAATTAAAGATGTCTTCCTGAATATCATTATGTTAGACAGTTGAATTGTACTTAAAACATTAATGATTCTGGAGCAGTCCTAGAAAGGAAATGCAGTGACATTCTTTTAAATAAGAATGACAGACTAAGCAAAAGGTTAATGATGACAAGATCAGATTCATTATATTGATGACTGTGGGTGTGAACAATGGAAAGCTCAATAATAGAATTTATGAAGGATGTCTTAACTATGGGTAAATGTGCAAGCTGAAGTGAAACCTCTACATGGTTTTTCAAAGTAATATCAATTGGTGTTTAGGAACAAGTAGCATGCTTATCAACATATTACCAAGCATTATCAAGTGGGAGCAAGAGGTATGATACAGGTCCACAGATCAAAGAACTATGGAAAAAGAACCCTGCTGCAATATTCCCAGACATTCCGTATTCATGATGAAAAGGTCAGTAACAGAGAAAAAATAACATTATCTTGCTTACACTTGAAGTAGTATATTGAGCACTGAAGCAATATATTTTTCTATATATAATTTCATCCCTTCCTGAAGTTGGTACATGTATATCTTCAAGGCCTCTTTCTTAAAATCAGTTACAAAACTATGTGAAGTCTGTTTGCTGAGTTTTCAATTAAACATCTTGAATATGCTTTTGTGGAAGTTCATTCTGATAGAACAGTCAAAGTATCTGAAGAATAAAGGACTATTGGGTTAGTTGAAGCTCAAAACTCTGTCTTTGAATCATCAAGAACATACTTCAACAGAAAGAATTTGCTGACATCTCACCATTGAAAAGAGGTTGATCACTGACATACATACCCCCGTATGTCATAAAGAAAATTGCATGGTTGATAAGTGAGAACGACCAATACATTGAATGCATCCTACCTCAAAGTTTTGTTGTGAAAGTTCATTATGCAATAAATAAAGGCATTTGATTTCTTAGATCAAATTCTAGTTAATTCATTGATCACATCAATAACAAGGACATGCAGTTATTAAGTGTAATATCATTATCAGCATCCTAGCTCATATCATCATCATAATTGGGTCAGTTGAAGCTCAAAACTCTATCTTTGAATCATCAAGAACATACTTCAGCAGAAATAATTTGCTGACATCTCACCATTGAAAAGAGGTTGATCACTGACATACATACCCCCATATGTCATAAAGAAAAGTGCATGGTTGATAAGTGAGAACGACCAATACATTGAATGCATCCTACCTCAAAGTTTTGTTGTGAAAGTTCATTATGCAAGCAATAAAGGCATTTGATTTCTTAGATCAAATTCTAGTTAATTCATTGATCACATCAGTAACAAGGACCTGCAGCTATTAAGTGTAATATCATTATCAGCATCCTAGCTCATATCATCATCAACAGGAAAGAAAAGTGAACCACAGTTATAAAAGACATATTGGCATCATCACAATTGAACAGATGTTGTACTACAAAAGAAGACAGACTCCAACTACAACCTTCCTCAATAAATATGCATCGCAGATGAAGATTATAATATAGACGGAAGTATAGCTGAAGCAAGCTTGATAGGTCACATGGAGTATTTACAATCTTTAAGTTTTGATCCAATGATGCATTTGTGATTAGAAAAGGTTGATACAATATGTTCCATGAAGAATCATTGTCGTCACTTTTAGCCTTATACTAGTAAAAGGAGACTGTGCTTTGGATTGTGTCAATTTACAATAATCTGCAAAGTGTTCCCTCAAAAAATCTTGTACACCTATATAGAGCAGCATGATACAAAGTTAAAAGAAGAATGCCTAAACACATCTCAGAGAGAGAAAATGAAAAGATAGAATCTACACTGAGAAATGTCCAATCCTTTGCCATTAACGTCAAAGGGGGAGGAAAAGTAGTAATAGAAGAAAGGGTCTTCTAAAAGAAGCCAGGCAGAGAAAGACTTGGAGGAAGCATTGGATTATCAGTGGATGTGTTTCCATCAATGCCAAAGGGGGATACTATTGGAAATGTTGTCATTGATGGCAAAGGAAATGCCAAAGGAGGAGCAAAACAACAAGGCAGTAGAGAGGTAGCAGAGGCAGCAAAAAGAGAAGCAAGCAGCAGTATCAGTCAAGGAGAAGAGACAAGCAGTTAATTGAAGTAGAGTTGTCCAAAAGATAGAGTAGATTGTAAAATGCCTGAAAGGATCGATCCTCTAAGAAGAAAGCTGAACTGTGAGTCAGATCTTCAAAGTTTGTGAACATTGTAAACCCTGTGCAAAAAGGTAAAGTTATAATTCTGTGCATGATCAAGCAAACTGATATGGGTTCATAAATAACGGTTTATATATGTATCAAGATTTGATGCGCTCCAAAAATGAATTGATTGCATACGGTGTCATTCGATTCTACTCTAAGTATAGAGCATTTTGAGTTGGAAGAGAATGTGCGATAGTTAGAATACACCAAGTCGAGTTCTATGTACTCATCGTTGAAAGAGAAGGCGATGAATATTTACAACATCATGGAATATGAATGTAGTGAGGATGTAAAGGACCAAAACGTCGAAGCGGAATAGTTATATATAACAAAAGGAAGAAAATGAGGTAGCGATGAAGCAGAAAGAGGAAAAAGACAGCAGAACAGAGACAAACAAAAGAAAAAGTAAACAGGGCAAAGGAGACAGGCAGAAAAACACTGCTAAAGTGTAACAGTCAAATATGGAGGCGGTAAAATGGTCAAGCAGTGGAGACAGAAGCAGCGAATAGAGAGGCAGTGAAGCGGTCGAGCGGCAGAACCATTATCACAACAATAAAGGCAGAGGCAGAGTTGTGGAGGCAGAGGCAGAGACGTTAGCATAGCAGAGGCACAGAAAATTCCGAGAATCGCTTAACCCCAGCCGGAAGGATACATAAAACAAATTCTAGGAATCGTATAACCTAAAGCAGCAAAGTATATATATATACAAATCTCATTCCGGGAATCGTTACCCATGCAGGAGTATACATACAACGCATTACATATTCGGGGCCTTATACACAAAGGTTCAAAGCATAATATTAAATGATATGGAGCGCTTTATTATCAGAACCCAAGTACCTTATATGGTGCGACCCTTCCCAATCGCATCGGATTTAAGCAAGGCATTGGAACATGCAACAGAAAGTTGTGATTACGATTGAAGACTGGAATTGATGGGTGTATGAATTATGATTCAAATATATTTGAAGTCTGGCATAATCGCATCGGATCAGTCTAATTGCCTCGGAGATTATAAGAGCATCAGAACATCACAACAGAAAGTTGCGATTGCGATTAATCGTAATCGGAGCACGAGTGGTCAATAGCATCGGAGTATTCGAAGTCGGGATTGCGATCAATCGCAATCGGAGAAATCGCAACAGTGATCAATTGCAATCGGAGAAATAGCAACAGTGACCAATCGCAATCGGTGTTAAAGAAGAGCGTCGGGACAGGAAAATGGAATTTGCGATTGTGATTAATCATATCGCATCAGAGTAATCGCAATCAGAGCTTCGGAATATTGGAATGTTGGTACATTCAAATGGAAATTGCGATTGTGATCAATCTCAATCGGAAGAAGTCAAGTATAGCATCGGAAAGCATGGCAAGTGGGCCTGGATATATGACATTCTATTGATTATAGTGGAAGTGGCAGTGTATATGTTAAAACTTTATATAAGCTCGCCAAGAATTTAAATTACGATATATATATATATATATATATATATATATAAGGCGTTGTTATAAACCATTGTGGCGATTATATTGAAATATGCCGCGTGGTCTGTGGACCCACGGGCCTCGGTTCAAGGTGGAGGGCGATTATTTATTTAAAACAATTGGGATGTATGTATGTTCCGCTTGTGGAACTTCCACATCAACAAGACACTTGCTGCATGAAAAGAGCTGGAATTTGCCCAGATTTAACGCCAGCTATTAAATATTTATATAAAATGCACTGATATAAAAGGCACAGGTACATGTATGCAATAGTTACACCACAACAGAGGAAAGAAGAGAAAACATAGCTGAAAAGAGACAAAACATAGTCACAGAAAGGACAGCCACAGTCAAAGAAAAGACATACGCGTAGCGATCCAAAAGAGGCTGAATGAGTGAGCTGGAGTTTTCATTATATGTGAATGTAAACATTGTAATTGAATTTTTTATTGTTTGTGATGCATTGGCAAGTCTCCGAAAGAGAAAAAATATCCCACTGTAATGATAAATTGGTACCTACAGTTATGTTTTCTGAATGAGCGGATAAAAGAGATGGAGAAGGCGGTATAGTAAAGAGACATGGTTGTTCATTTTGAATTCCCGCAGAATACGTACAACCATGAAGCTATTTTTGTATAAAACAGTAATATCCAAGGGGGAGGTTACAAAAAATAGAGTGGAGAGAAGAAGAGAGTGTGTAGCGCGCGGAATTGAAGAGAGTTGAAGAAAAATAAGAAAGCCGCAAGAGGTTAGAGAGGTTGGAGAATGCATCACAGGCAGTAGAAGATAAGAAGAAGGAGTGAGCGTAACAAGATACCGTGCAAAGTTGTGAGAATGCAAATGAAGTGCGGAGAGCGTAGAAGAAGGAGGAGTTGAGCATAGAAGAAGGAGGAGTCGATAGTGAATTTGAGAAGATGCAGAAATGATATAAGTGACATGAAGACCGATAATACGTAGTGAAGATGATACAATTTAGCCGTATATCCAAGGCAAACTGCCGTTACCCCTTACTTTTGAAAAGGAAGTTGAGCTTCCCTATCAAGTTGTAGCTTGATAGATGCTTCGCTGTAGCCGACCGAGGTAGAAGCCTCCAGAAAGGTGCCCAGAAAATAGATGGTTGGTGCTTCCACATCAACTTGTAGTTTGATAAATGTCGTTTGTAGTCGACCGAGGTTGAGCCCCCGAGGCTGGTGCCTCGTGCAAAATTGATGGGAGTTGGAGCCTCAAAGTTGGGGCTTGCGTAACTGAGGTTGAGCCTCCGTAGGTTTGTGCCTACAAAAACGTTGGTGAGAGGGAGTCGGAGCTTCTGCCTTTGCATCACAACAATAAGATGTGGTTTTCTCCTTGTGTGGCTTCACTCATATCCGGTGTCTCTCGTGAATGATGTTTATGTGTTGATCCGGTTTATATCCATCCGCTTAATATGCTGTCGCTCTCATATTAAGTCTACTATTACATTATATTAATGCTTGCCGCTTCACATTCCAAGTGATTACCTACATGTTAAGTTGAACATGAATGAAGGTGTAAATAAGTGTTAATGAAAAATTTTAAAAGTCCATGAATGTGTTAAACCGATTCACCTCTCTCTCGCCTGAACTAAGGGTTCAACATAGTATTGTCATGATTACTGATTCCTCGACCGTTAATTTTTACGAATCTAGTGTAGGGTTAACTCAACAATGTTTTCATGTTTAAAGAGTTTGAAAATACACGTAAAATAAACTCAATAAGTTCTTTCAACATTGATTTTTAATGAGCTCCGGATAAATTAAAACCTTTCGTGTTTTTCAATTTTAGGGAGTTAGGAGAAAACATAAGTAAACTTCATAGTGTTATTTTTTTTTTAAATTTAGTCCCTCAAGCCCTCGAAAAAGGGTAAAATAATGCAAGTAGAGAGAACTCTATTGAGCATGCTTATCAACGTATACATTTTTCGTAAATAGTCTAATTCAGTCGGGAAAGGGGTAAACTTATACCGACAGGTCAATTATCCATTTACTTTTACGAGCCTGAAGAAATGGGCAATCGGCGATCTTTTCATGTTTAGAGAGTTTTAAAAGGGCTTAAAAAAAAAGAATTCCATGGTTTTTCTTTTTCATATTTTTTTCGTAGCCCAAAAAAGTGATAAAAGTTCAAGCCACAAGCCAAAATGGACCATTTTTATGTTGTAACATGTATTCGTACATTACTCTCGACAAATTATCATAATCGGTCAAAAATTACCAGAAAAAGACCAAAAATTGACTTCTAAAAAGTTAAAGACATAAAATTAATATTTTATTGACCCAAAAACCTATAAAAGTTGAAAAGTAACTTCATTTACTGCTATTTTGAGTTTTAACCAATTTGAGAGCAAAAGAGGATTTTCATCACAACCGAGGTTGATTCGAGCAACCAGTTGACCTATCCATGAACCGTTTCTTCTAGGTAAGAGATTCTTTATGGCCTTGTTTTTCATCCTGACACTTTACCTTGAATCATTGATTTGATTTTTTGAGGAAGTTCAAATTTTCAAAATCCACTCCATGGATGTGCACGATTTCCCTTCTCATCGGATTACGCATTACCTAAGTAATTTTACACTAAGAGATGTGATTTGTGTGGTTTCTGGCACGATAAACTATGCAAATGTGCTATGTTTTTAAATAAAAATCGCGCAAGGCTAAGTGGCTTTTAAAAATAACTAAAAACACACCCAAAACTTGTAAATTTCTCTCAAGCATCATTATAACACTCTTTAATTGTCATTTTCATGACTTTTTTGAGTAAATCGTTGGAGTGAGAGAGAGATAACGTGAAAACCATCATCCGTGGTTATGGATGATCCAAAAACTATGAAATCTTTGAAAAATTTTGGCCTTTAGAAATATTGGATTATTTCGAGAATGAAAGCCTGGCTTGAGCTCATGACATGGATGATGAGTGCCCGGGATGTCCGTGAACGTTGTTTCATTATTCGTGATCGTCACCTTACCATAGATGTTGATGATATGTAATTCTTGATTAGGCTCTCCCATAGAGGGCTTGACATTTATATTTGGACAGACCATGTGTAGAGACCATTGCTTCATATTTAAGGCAACATTGTGTCATGTAATGAGGCTTAAGGATGGTAGGATTGATATCAAAACCATCGAGTGACTTAACTTGAGAACCATATCTTTCATTAGCCTCCAAACTATGTGGAACCGCAACGCCTCATGTGGCCACAAAGGCCCATATGCATATTGCAAGTGGAGTGTCTTACAACATTCATCATTTTGGCATATCACAGAAGGAGCAAGCCATGTCAACATGAAAGGACAACTGACTAGAGCCAAGAATGGTAACCAACAATTTTCGGTTATGGCACCATTCTTTACTTAATTTTTCCTGAGAGGATTTTTCTCTTTATCCCACAACATATTATCAAAGATGAGATAGACCTCTATAGATCCACATTTTGCAAAGGTATCGTTGGATGGCTCGCCATGGCAGGCAACAATTCGGTATGGTAAATTATACTCTCGGTCCAGATGGGAAGCTATATCATTATGATCAAGTATTTCCCATATGCGGGGATGGATTGCGTAGGTGACCCGGACATGTGACTCCTGGGCCAGATGCAATGCGATGATCTGTGTGTAAAAATTTCTGCTGGCAAGTTTTAATGTTTTAAATTCCTTTTTATTTATTATTACTCCAGAAAGATAATTGTCTGGGAATAAGATGCAAGTTGGGTCCATTTCAACAGAGAACGATCAGAGCTTTATAGGTGGTCACTGTCACAATGAGAAACTGTACTGATGTGCCAGGACCTTAACCGAGATGGAGCACAACTCAGATATTTTGACTATAGATATCCCGCAGACTCGTGACTAATGATTTGCCCTCCTGGTACTGCAGGCATGTGGTCGGGTTGTAGGATCGATTAGACCTGCTACATCAAGTATGATCACACCATATTTTTCATCATGATCATCATCGTGATAGTTTCGGTATTTTAGGGGCTGTTACTATTTTGTATCCGCATATTCGTATAATAAAGTCAATCTGAGGCTCATGTCTGGATGACATTTTTATAACACACCTTTACGTACTCATATTACCTAATGATAAATACTACTTTTATTCTTATTTTATATTATTCAATATATGGATGAATATTTTTTGTTCTTACAAATCTTGAAAATGTCTATTTAACACATGATTGGCCAATGCATCGCCTAATATGTTTAAATTTCTTGAAATGTGTTGATATTCAATGTAAACTCAAATACTCTCTCCAAGAGATGTAATTCCGCGTAAAAGCATTCTTACCTGATGAACCGCTTACTATATAGACACCATTTAAATGTAATACTATGCTGCCAGAATCTAACCTAACGATCAAACATTGAATTCCAAATGGATACGCTTTATTAATAGTTCAATGATTGCACTATATCTTGATATGTTGTTCAATATTCGACTACAGTATATCCTATTGAAGGAAACTAACTCATCACAAGTGAATAAATGACCCAAGCCACTTAAGACAAATTCGAGTGCTACAACTAGCGCTATCCAAAAAGACAATGTAAGTCCGAGGGGAACGTCGATATCCGCAAATCAAGTGTAATCTAAGATAAGCAAAGAAAAGTAGTAGTAAAAAGTAAAAAATGAAAACCTAAAGTACATCGTTGGAACGAGGAGACAGACTCCGTAAAAGCATTCTTAACGTTGATGAACCGCTTATCATATAGACACCATTTAAATGTAATACTAGAGTTGTGAATCTAACCTAACGATCAAACGTTGAATTCAAAATGTGATGGCGCGATAATAATTAAATGATTGCACATATCTGATATGTTGTTCATTGTTCGACCAAGGCATATCCCATTAATGGGAAAACTAACTCATCACAGAATAAATGACCCAAGCCAGCGAAGACAAATTCTCAGTGCTACAACTAGCATCATCAAAAAAGACAATGTAAGCTCGAGGGAACGCTCTATATCCGCAAATCAAGTGTAATCTAAGATACAGAAAAGTAGTAGTAAAAAGTAAAAAATGAAAACCTAAAGCACATTGTTGGAACGAGGTTCCTTAACCTCGCTTTTTGGTACAATTTTGTTAAATTTAGTCCTCCGTAGGGTTTTACTATGGGTCAAATCCCAAGGTGTTGTAATGGGTTAAGCAGTATTTAGGTCCACAAACCACGGCTTTTGCGACCATAGATGTTGAAGGCTACGATATTATAAATAGATAGATAAGCTAATCTAGTAAAGAAGTAAGTCGATAGATTGATGCTACGTGCTAATTGTTAAGATATGTTTGGGTTGTTTTGGGGTGACCTTTCGTTGTCTATGTGTGTGGAGATCCTCAAGCCCCACGAGGCGTTGCATCCGCTAGGTCGTGTGCACGTGTTTTGTTTGGTTGTAAGTGGATCGTGATGTTAATGAATGCGAAGTATGAAGTGAATTATATGTGTGTCATCTGGATTAATTATTTTTACTAATAGCACGCGGCTGATATTTATTTAAGTTGCAAATGTATTCCGTGATTAGCGCATTTATATCCGTGATCCGAAACTACCGCAATTAGAATACTCGTAATGTTATTATTTGCACGTTACATGGATGCGATGGCATTGATTAGATCTATTGATAATAGCTTTGTTATGGTTATATGTTGCTTACACTATTAAAAGAGTTTTTACCAGACTCATTCTATGAAACTCAGTGTTGTATAGATCCGCCTCAAAGTACCTACTTCCTGGTGGTGCGAAACTTAGTTTCCCGCACTCCTCCCATACTACTGGGTGAGACCTTGGCCTCAAGGCAGCAGGTCATTACCGAAAGGCGTAGTATAGGGCTTGTTGGAAAACCTTAACCTATGAACTCGGTCGCACTCTCAAGCCAACAAATGGTTCTGCTTTCCAGATCGGGAGCATTTTGAGAGAGAGATCTAGTAATGCCATGAGTTCATCGAGACCCGAGCGGTGGAAATCAAGATCGGTTTGAAAGGCAAATTTAGGAATTTTCTCAGAAGCGAGAATCGCAGCACAAAGATGACAACTCAGGAAGTGGAATAACAAGTACATATTCACCGACCATTAAATTTTTCTTTGCAACCTTTGCGCACGAGCTTTAGGAGTGGTTGGCAAGGCTCGTAGAGTTCCGCATGTGTTCGAAGGATTCGTCAAAACATGCAGTTGACACCATAGCTGATTCACGCTAGAGAGGATCGACAATACCATCACTCGTATGGTAGATCACTAGGTGGATATCGTGTTGGAAGGATTTGGTGATGTAATTCGCATTTGATCGCCTTTGTATCCATTCTAAAGCAAGTAGCCAGAGGTTCTCTCAAAGGTTTACTGGCAGGTTCTTGAAAACATTGCCATTATTAATCAAAATATTGTTGTGCAAAAATGGTACTCCCATATGAACACACCGAATGAATGAACTCGATAAGAGCGAGAGTACAACTCGGTGGTAAGTATTATCGAACCAATCGAGATGGAGATAGATCCATCTACAAATCGGCTAAGAGAGTCGCTTGCGCATGTGAGATAGTCCTCCACCACACCACCTTCAAGCAAGATAATGGTAAGAACTCACCCACACCTCTACCATGACCAAAAGAAGATATGGCCACCCACATGAAACTACCCACTTTCAAGGGTGTAGGGAATGAAGATATGGACCGATTTTGGTTTGTAGAAAAATCAAACATGGATTGCACAAAATGGGTACCGATGTTGTAAAGAGAGCGCCAGCCTATCACTCACCTTGGAAGGAAGGGCCTTGACCGGTATATGGGATACGTAGGATAGCACATGGATACGTATATTCAAGAGATTAAGCACAGCCTTTAAAACAACAAGCCCAAAAGCCTAAGTCCTACTCTCAAATAAGTAAGCTGACTTGAAAGACTTTAAAATGTGGACCCACTAAATCGGGGGAAGTTTTATAAGCAAGCAAAGAAGGTTATCAGAGACAGAGGAATTTCGCATGATGATAGGCATCACAAGGAATGGTTTATCGTTATGCTTTTGCCTCACCCGTGTGGACCTATAGGTTAAAGGTGCGATCGAGACATAAGAGAAACTTTGAGACTTGCTATGTCCAGAGGTTGCACCAAGATACGATGCCCAATTTGGGGTACAACAAATCTAGGACAAGCTTGAGTGAAATGCACATTGAAATACGTAATCCGAAAAATAATCTAGGAAAGAGTGTCAGCTCGACATATGGTGCATAAGATGCAGGTCTTTACTAAGGCTCTCAAGGAGGATCGTTGTCTTCATCGTATAGATTACATACAAGTCGCGCACACAACCCATTCCACCGTAAGGAGGATGAGGGGCCAAGGGTTCGACGTTATGGTGCATTGACACGCGCGTTGCTAAGCTACGACACTAACCATCATTCCGTCTTGGTGCTTATGTTCCATAATTGAAGCAGCAATGGTGTCGATTCTCGTCCGTGGGACATGACGCAATAATTGTTTGACCCATATGACTTACGAGATTGAGGAAACCTCTACACAGGGTAACAGCCGACTCCTTCTTCACCACTATATCCCTCACCGCAGGAGGCTCCCCAACAGTGAGAAGGGGAGGGGAAGGGTGTAGGTGCAGGTCGTGGAAGAGGATAATTTATATGTTGCTAAATCGTGGAGAAATAGGCACTCTTTGCTAGGACTCGAACCCCGCAAGACAATCTTGCCGATATTGTCGACAATTGGACCATGTGATTGAATATTGTCCAATATTGATAGCAAAAATGTAGGAGAAATAGTAGACACCTCCACACTGCAAAGGGTTACAAGTGTGTGTAACCATGTGATGAAGGACCAAGTATTAATGTCACACCAAATGGCATGTATATACACGGAGGAGTCGACGTTCTAAAAAATTTGTGGTCGAACCTCTTATCTAGCAAAATTATTAAGTAGGAAACCTTGGACCTGTCAGAAGGAAAAAGAAACCTTCATCACAACACAAAAACTTTACTGCGGATGAAGCGTCTACTTCAAGCATCACGTAAACCTTGGCATTAGACGACGAAGTTAAACCATTTCTATTAGCATGTATGAAGTCGCTACGCAACCATAAGGAAGTAGCAAATATTCACACTAATAGACAAGCCATGAAAAAAACTACCCTCCCATGCATAAGGATGTGCTCAAACTTTGGTGCTATTAACAAATGCATTGGTCGGGAAATGTACTTAACAAATGTTACATTGGCTACTATGAAATGGATCGTGTTATTTTGGACCCGGGGTCGATGTGAAATCAGAGCCAACCAAGCAAATCCTGCGCATATGGGAGAGCTTCAAGTTGGAATGGTTCACTATCCATCTACGCATGGCCAACCAACAAGATCATACCACCGGGGAGGTTGTCAAAGATTACTTAAGAGATATCGTTGTGTGCTAAGGTCCGTGCCGCCTTTGAGGTAATTCAGACAGTGGAAGATGTGGACCCCCCTATCCGTGCTCCTAGGACTCGGATTTGGAAATAGACATGGGAGGCATTGTCAACCTAAAGAAAAGGAGTATGGTGTTTGAAAATGAGGATATGTGGGTGATAGTCCTACCTAGACTCTCATGAAGGAGAGTGGTATAGCTGCAACTGTAAGCATGTAAGAAGAAGAGAATGTGGATCACATCTATACCCGAACCCTCGGGGATGAGGATCGGGACTGCCCCACGGGGCCGACGGGCGGTGTGCTTCTTTGCTAGGAGAAGGACAACGAATTCTTCTCTCGACTCCGACTTGGGAGATAGGAAATTGCGTAATCGGCTACATGATGTATCCGCACCGCAATGTCTTAGAATCACAAAGGACTTCCGTGCATCTCCTCGTCGGTGTAAGAGACCCGCCCTACTTTTTGATGGTCTCCGCAGTATTAGGAGTTTTGCGAACATTTGAAGCTAAAGTCCCAAGGGAGCGTGCTATGTGGGCCCTTAATCTAGCCATGCGCGTAACCCCTCGCGAGGTGGTGGGACATGCATAAGGGGACGTTCCGTGATTGGGAAGAGTTTCGCAAAATGATGGTCTCCGCGGTTTGAACCTCCAATTCACTCGCGCATAAAGACTTTCCTCGACCCAGGGGTCCCGCGTGAGCAATTCTGTCCGCATGGATGGAGGAATGGTGTGAAATAACTACGAAGGAATGGGTCCACTCGCCCACACGTCTTGCGGGCCAATCCCCACCCGCATGGTATTTAGATGCGTAACTACACCGCCGTACCCGCCACTAGGAAACCCCGAAGGATGAATTTGTAGGGACATTCGACTTGGTAGGTGGAACAAAGGCACTCGACGAGGCTCGTAGGATATAGATGCCTAGTACTTGATGAATCGCGCCTTATACAAAGACACAGGGCACCACCGTGGGAGACGCATGCAAGGATATTTCCCCCAACTTCCGTCACAATCGTCAATAGAGGAATGTGATGAAGACCTCGAAATATCTCTATCCTAGGGATGGAAGGAGAGCGCATAGCTTGTTGAACCCCACCGCGTACCGTCGATGTCACTAAGCCTCTCCTGGGTTGCGAGAAATCAAGAATTGAGAACCAAGCTAGCTAAAATAGGGGACTACTAGGATGATGATACTATTGGAAGAGTCGTTAACTCCTTACCGAATACCGTGATCGTATTTACGAATTTAAATTCCTCGGAACTCAAGGGGATTACGTGGGACCCAGGGGTCATGCGCATCACTTTAAAACTAGATGTGTGCCTCGTGAAGCAAAGACCTCACGCTGAACCCCAAGTATATGCACCATAAGAACTTGAAAAAATGATACTTGGTATCATCGAAGCAAATAATAGTCAAGTTGGGTAATTCCTATGGTGGTCTGTGAGAAAATACCAAGGGAGAGATACAGATTTGTGTTCACATCCGTGCAAATTTAATGATGCTCGTACATGATCCCTTTCCACACCATTCTCGCATGAAATCCTTGATAGCATGGGAGGGCAAGAAGCGTACTCGTTCACTCGGGACGGTTCTCAGGCTACCATCAAATTCAGATCGCACCTCAAGATTGGCAAGAAACTATGTTCACCATCGAATGGGGATCTTTCCATTACATCGTCATGCCATTTGGGCTCAAGAATGCCCCAGCTATCTTTTCATAGGTGGTGGGTCATGCATTCAAGGAGTTCATCCACAAGTTTTGGGAGGTATATTTTGATGGCCGTACCATCTTCGGTTGGTAAAGAAGCACGCCTGGAACTTGTGCATGATGTTGATGCCCACAGAAGCACCAAATTTCCTTGAATATATAGAAATGCATATTTTATATACCCTTTGGAGATCTTTTCTAGGTCACATAGTCCGTCGACAAGGATCGATGGTTGACCCCCCAAGAAAGTATCATCAACTCCGGGAAGTACCCCACAACCGAGAAACAACAGACTCTATCCTGGCTGTGCGTTACCACAGAATTTCATTCAAGGTACGTAAGGATCATAGCTCGTTGCAAAAATTTTCTAAAGAAGGATGTTTTGATTTTTGGGACGAGTGTCTAAGAGCTTCGAGCTACTCAAGGAGAAGATGGTCTCTATGCCTATTCTCATATTTTCCTCGACCAGCAAAGGTTTTCCATGTTCATGTAGATGCGAATGATCGCTTCCGGGAGTTGTCCTATGAAGCCTCGAGAAGGAGACATCGACCATCCAAATACATTTTCGCTATTAGAAACTCTCTCAAAAGTGAGCAACTACCCACCACCGAGCGTGAGGTTGGCTATGATATACGCCCTCCAAAAATACCGGCATTATCTCGTTAGGGAGGGCACTTCAAGATGTTTACAGATCACTTGGCGTCTTTGAAGTATCTAGTGAATAAGCTCGTGTTGGGGGGGATTTTTCGATGACCATTAAGTTGCTTGGCTGGGCTGGCGACTTTGAGATCATCGTAAAGCCGGGAAGTTGAATGTTGGGCCGACCACTTACCCCCGAATCAAAAGTGGCGAAGATCCGACCAACCTAGAAGAAGGACCGCTCGATGCGTGCGCTTGTTCGTTGCCAAGGTAGTTGATGCGCACTTCGCCAACATCATTCACTTCTTGACTACGGAATGGCACCAGAGTATTCTGGGTACGAAGAAAGAGTTGGTAACCTCGCGCAATATATTTTACCGTCATTACGGCCATCTCGTGATAAGCCGGAGGCTGATGAGGCCGCAAAGATACATTTTGGAGCATGAAAGGCATGTCATTCAGTGTTAAGCCCACTAGCATAAAGGTGGAGGTCACTACGATGGAAAGCGACAAGGCCGCATTGATCATTACAATAGAACCGCCTACCCTCTCGCTGCACAAACCCTCATGATGAGGCCACCCGACTTAGGAGCGCAATTCTAGGCCTATGCGCAGGTACAATTGGATCTAGCCCAACTTCCACATGAACCATTACGTGTGTCCTCCACGCATCCCTATTCAAAGATATCCAACACATAGACCATCAAGTAACTGCCACCGTTATTGTACCGAGAAAGCAGGACATCGTGGAGAAAACCGTCAAGGTGTCCCAAGCATAGGCCGCATGTACCTCGTCGTTGCGTAGCGTACAAAGTTGGAATGCCTAATCGTAGGTTCTACGCAGATGTCATTGATGGCCATCCCCGATTTCGCCACCCTCAAAGCCAAGATTGGAGGGGCTTGTTGCACGCTAAAGGCTTTGAGGTGACCGAGATCTAGGCTGCTAAGATAGAGATGGAATGGCGTGTATCGTGCCTTGGTGTGCCAAATTACACTGAAATGCCACCTTAGGTAAGGGCCCACATCCGTTACCGGTCACAGAGGCCACCAATGTCATTACGCATTATATTTCTCGTGGCAATGTGATCATTTGGAGACAGTTTATGCAAACTTGTGGTATAAGGTGCGTGTGATCCTCTCCTACGCGAACTTACTCAAGAGTTACCAAAAGGAAGAAGAGTTTGATAGCCTAGAAGCCACTATGCCTACTTCCGATCCCCGTCAACGCCCTCGGGTATGACTACGTATGAGCCACACACTTAGGACGAAATTGAATATCTCCACCGTAAAAAGGTTCTTAGCGACCACCTTAATGCTTGGGTCGATGAAGCCCTCAATCTCTCTCAGACGTCGATATCGCGCTTAACCTAACTAGACTTTGGAGAGCGTCACCGTCACATAAGGCCCAACTTCATAGAAGTTGGTGGATACGTTCAAAACATTGTTTTGCAGAAAGTGAAGGAGTGTTGCCCCCGTCGGTTGATGCGATCGGGAAGCTGTCGGCAGGTGAAGATGGAAACTCGTCGACCGGAGTGACTCAGACAAGTCGCTGCAGATTTTGTTACCAGTCTTTGTTGGAACGTGTTCCCCTAACCCCGCATTTTTGGCATACTCCAGCCAATTCGGTCCGCGTAGGCTTTGGGTGGGTCACCCCAAGGTGTTGTAATGGGTTGTGGGTAGTAGCTCTAGGTCCTAAACCATGGCTTACACTTAGGATAGTGAAGGCTACGATATTATAAATAGATAGATACGGTTCAGTAAAGAAGTAAGTCGAGATTGATGCTACGGCGTGTTATTAAGATTTTTTGGTAAGGACTCCGTCAAGTTGTGTGCACGGAGATCCCCGCCCCGTTGTATGCGGACCCCGCTAGGCTATGTGCGGCTATGTTTTCGTTGTAAGTGGATCTTGATGTTAATGAATGTGAAGTATGCTGAATTATTTGTGTGTCATTTGGATTGATTATGTTTACTACTCAAGCGAATATGTGATATTTATTTAAGTTGCGAATGTATTCATGGATTGGCGCATTTATATCTAAGGATCCGAAAACTAGCCGCAAATAGAATACTCGTAATGGTATTTGGTAATGCGCATGTGATGCGAAGGCACATTGATTAGATCTCGTTGATAATAATAGCTTTGTTATGGTTATATGTTGCTTACACTATTAAAAGAGCCGTGAATAGACTCTTGTGCAAACCTAGTAAGTTATACGACCGCTCAAAGTACCTTACCTTCCTAGGTGCTGGAAACCCGGCCCGCACCCTCCCATACTACTTTGGGTGAGACCTGGCCCTGCGTGTAAGTGTCATTTTGTAAGTCCAGAGTATAGGGGTTTGTTGGAAAACCCTAACCTCCGAACTCCGGTCAAGACCCTCAATCCAACACACACACCTGTTAAAAAAACATGATATAAGTAATTTACAAGAAAATCTCCAAAGAGATAAATCATGCATAATATATATTAAGGTAGAGACCATTTCTAGGTTCTCCTAAAGAAACACCGTCATAGTCAACTAATTCATAGGTCCCTTTAGCTAGCACATGTTTGACGATGTAAGGACCATGCCACATAGGTTCGAATTTACTGCCTAGATTATCATGTGCTTAATCATGTACCAATACTAGGTCACCTCAAAATAACAAAGTGGTGATCTCGTCTAATGCTTTCGATCATAATGACCTCCTTAATACGTTTGGCCTCCGCTAGCTAGTGCAACATTACGACAAGTTTATCTAGTTGTGCTAAGTACAAAAATTGTTCCTCTCGCAAAGGTGGTTGGTAACAACTCAATTACTAGTTTTAAATACCTAAATTTCACACTTAATCGTAAAAACTTCTCCAAACCATAAATGTTGGAAGGAGTAAAGCTAGTCGATGTTCTCGCAGAGAGGTGAGATATGCCCACAAGGATGACAAAAACATAGTATGCGCAGTTTTGTTTATGAATGTAGACAATATGTTTGATCATATTGGTCAAAACCTTATTCATAGCTTCAATTGGCCATTCTCTTGTGGATAATGAGTAGAGCTATCATGGTGCAAGCCGAGTTGTGCAAAATCTCGGCCATCATAAATTTAGAAATTAGCTACCATGGTCTATAATGATGCCTTGTGGTATGTTGAACCTAGAAATTACATGATTGAACGTAAAATAGTTGTGGTTTCACCGTCGTTCTTATATGTAGGCATCGCTCGACCCATTTCGTAAAATAATTTATAGCGAGAATAACATACCCATGCCCCCCGATTGAGTGAGGGTTGGCATGTAACAAAATAAATGGCCCATTTTTCAAATGGACCGACAACTATGATTGGGTGAAGAGGAGCTAGAGGAGCATGCAAATTGTGATCGAAAACTTGGCAATTATGGCACTTTATAACCGCAATGCTATGTAATTCTTTAAATAGTGATGGCTAGAACTAGCCACACACAATATTCCTAGGCAAAGTGAAAATCGTGACATATGAGCACCACAACCTATAGAATGGTAGTCATTTAATGCCTTCTCGCTCTCGTGCATTAAACAATGCTAAAGACAGTGAATCAAGACCACGACGATAAAGAATATCGCCAACAATAGTATATCATGGGGATTGGTACCGGATTCGATGACGATCGCCCAAGACAAGTTGGCCCGAAAATTTCGAGTTTGAAGATATATAATTATATCTCCATATGAAGGATCTATATTACTAATAAGAAATAAGTATTCTTCGAATATTATCCTCTTCCACTCGCTTCGCTCAAGATAGGTAAATTCACACAATAATTCGAATATCAATGACTTCTTAGACTTAGATTTTTCAAATTCTAAATCAAACTCTTGCAGATAACAATCCATTTAGGTATTCCCCCATAGCACCGTTTGGTAAGAATGTACATCATAAGGTTGCAATCATATATCATGGTTTTTTTGCGTAAAATTATATAATGATGAAACATTGGACAAGAACTACTTCAAGGCCAATTTCTCCACATGTGCATATTTGATTTCGGTTTTTGTGAGATTCCTACTCAAATAGATCACATGTTTAAAAGATTCACCCCCCGAACTAGCACCATGCCAACAGGCATCGATGTAGCTAAATACAAAAATTAACTCGATGATAACCAGCAAGATGTACTAATGGTGCATGGGTCAACACTTTCTTTCTTTAAGCATCAAAATATTTTTCAAGAAGTTCGCGCGTCCAAAATGAATTGAATGCTATTTTTCAACAGTAAAAACCTTTAGTTAACTCAAGATAGTTAGGTGGTATGAATTTACGTAAAATTTTGCTTTCCTTGCAAAATTTGGAGTTAAGAGCGAAGATTAAAAGGAGGAGGTAGATTTACAATGGTCTAACCTTGAATGGAGTGACACAGAACGCCTTCCTTTGACATGAAATATCCCAACAATCGCCCGATTGGTACACAACTATGCACTCGTGGAGGATGCATTTACATTTGCTTCCTACATTGAATGAAAATTTCTTTTCAAATGCATGGACTGTCTTGTCGTCTCTGAATGATCTTGTAAGTCGCCCAGGTAGGGGTTGTACTTTATGTTTGATATCTTGAAATTCATAAGAATGATCTCCCTTTGAAAAGTTGTTTCAATATTCTTCAATCCAAACTAGAGTTTGCGATAGGAAAAGGTCTCATGACGATGAGTGCGTATTAGGCCTAGGGATTTGCCAGGGTATGTTTATTCGATTATATCCGTAAATCTGGCATCAAAGAGAAAATACCGTTTCGGCACAATCATCAACAATTTGGTTGATATAAGGAGTAGGATAATTGTCCTTGACAATATTTATTGATATCCCTATAGTTGACACATACTCTAATATTCCCTTGCTTTTCGCTCACCGAACAATATTGGATACCCAATCATCCACGGACTTGTGTAAATGAAACCTCGCCGTAAGTAAATTTTCAACTTCATCTTTGATAGCAGACTTTTCCATGGATGAACTAGATGTAATCTTTGTCCTGGGTAGGTTTAGAATATGTGTGTGTCTTAATTTCATGAACTACAATTTTGGGGTTAATTCCTCGGAATTTCCTCATAGGACTGTGCAAAAATTTTCACGAAATTCCCTAAATAAGGATTTATGTCTCATTTTCGTTTAAGGAGAATGAACCACCTATGTGAATGTTCTCAGAATTCTAGCTTTTAACTGATATGTCTATGGGCACTATTTTAGATATGTTTCCTAAATTCATTTCCATAATCCTCTAATGAAGGATTGACATAGGACATTGAGGACTATCAACAATCTCAACAAAATATGTATGAGATATCATTCCTGATTTTATCAAGTTCGAGAAAAAGGATGAACGATGATCGTAATCATTCCATGGTAATTCACATCCAAAGTCGACTTATGATAATCTCAGAAGTTGAAACGTATATCGAAAGGGACGTGAAAGGATATTGGTATAAACGTGACAAATGAGAATAGTCATCACCGATCACATTCACTGACATTTTACGGATGGTGGGTTGGAAAGGATTTGAACGCTCTCCGATAATCCAATTCAAACGGGCTCATAGGCATCTCACTGTTGCATAAGGCCAATTCAAACTCGAAGGAAGAATCAAGTATCAAAGCATGGAATTGTGTTGATGTAATCATGTTGACCTAGGCAACATTATGAGGAAAATTGGGTAGAGGTATCGAAATGTCCCATCAGAGATGAAACTCATGCAAACCTACCCCAACATCTTCATATGGAGTAATCAAATTTCCAACAAAGGGTATACTACTTGTAGAGGTAGGGTTCGAAAAATTAGTAAGACAAACTTGGTCTACTTTTATACCCTCCCTTTGTAAAACAATATCATTCGAAAAATATGACGCAGACCACTACCAACACAGTACAATACCAACTTCGTCCCAATAAAATTTTATATTCAAGTTGAGAATCAACAACCTCAACTTCAATCAAGTAATCGTTTTACCTTCTCTATATATAGGTAGATCATTAAGAATACCATATGGGCAAAAACCTCTTCCATCAAACGCTTTGAAAGTTGTGGGAGATTGATTGATAGCTAGAGAAACAAAGGCTTTCCAACAAGCAATAGACATAATACATGTAGATTCTCAATTGTCAATTACCATGCCAAAGACTCGTTGGTTTTGAAAAACTGTATTTTAAATTCTACGGATGCAAGTCTAGGTACATAATTGTCTAGATCGAAGATAATGATATTAGAATCCCAAGGATCAATAGCTACTATAGCTAACAAACGAAACTTCCTTTGTTTTGGACAAAACCAAGACGCCTTGTTTTACATTACCGAAGGTGACATACCAAATCTTCAACAATAGTGTGATATGAAAGGGATCCATCCGATACCTCGTACACACCACATTTACACAAATGAAGAAATCAAAGCCTATTAGTATCCACAAAGACGAATGAATACAACTCTCAAAGAAATTTTCAAAGATGAATTGAAAAAAATTTTAAGTGTGAATATTATATACCCCATCTTTGGGATAAAAGAATGATATCTCCCTTGGTCGTAGTTCCCAAGAAAAATGGGAAATGGTGAATTTTTTTTAGTACAAACAGTGTTGAACAAAACCACCTTGAGGGATTACTTTCCTTTTCCTTTTATTGATTAGGTGCTTTGATACATCGTCAAGGAAAAAGAACTTCTCTCTTTCTTGGATAGGTACAAAGTGATTACAATCGCATTCAAATATCTCTAAGACCAAGAAAAAGTAAATTTTCATGCCCATGGGGCACCTATGCTTACAAAGTTCTCCTTTCATGGGGTAAACGATCCAACTACCTTTCAGAGAGTTTCCTTAGCTATTTTCGATGATATCATACATGACTATGTGGAATTATATATGGACTACTTCACATTGTATGGTGATTACTCTGTATGCTCGGAGAACCTAGAAAAAGCGTTGATTTGTTTTCAAGAAGACTATTTAGCCCTTAGTAATAATGTAAATGATGCAAAATGGGGGAATTTTTTTGGGACATCAGTGCGTCGCAAGAAGGAATCCAAGATGACCGCTGAAATTGAGATAATATCACATATCTCAATTCCAAGGTTACAAAATTGGGACATGGAGGGTACTATAGAATATTTATTGAAAAGTTCACTCAAATTAAAAACATTCCATGTTTAAATTTCTTACCAAAGATGTTGATTTTCTATGGGATACCAACCGTCGAAATGACTTCAGAACTCGAAGGATAAATTGTCTACTACTCTAGTGTTGTGAGGACTCCAATCGTCTCTCCCTTTTCAAATGTGTATTGATGCATCGCATCAAACTTCTTCTTGAATTGTGCTAGGACAAAGGGAGAATCACATTCCTTATGTTATTTATTTCACAAGAAAATATATCACCTTCATAATTAAATTACACGCTTACCGAAAAGCGAATTACTAGAAGTATTCCATGCTATCAACAAATTTAGGCATTATATTACCGGGTTATGAAAAATTTCCATATTGACCACTCTTCTATTAGGTTCTCATGGTTAAGTCAATTACTAACGCAAGAATTACTCGATGGTTGCTTTACTTTAGGAATTTAATATCTCTATGATTGATAGCCTGGATGAGATAATTTAGCTACGTATTTCCTATCCCAACTTAATATTTCCCGAGACATAGTTTCCTTACCAAGCTCAAATATTTTTCAGATGAGAATTTATTTTTGTTTCAATACACATACCTTGGTTGTTGATGTGGCTAATTGTCCGGGTATCCGGTGCTTTTCCACAAATCTCCACCGCAGAGAAACATAACATTGTGTAGTGAGGTGCCAACTATTTTTGGAAAGAGGGAGACTTGTACCACACAAGAGTTTAATTTAATCATCAAGAGATGCATGCGGGAAGATAAAATGTACGATGTCTTGAGATATTTCCACAAAGGGAACCATGGTGACCATTTTGACACAAAGAACAAATTATAAGGTCCTGCTAAGGGCAGATAGCTCACTGCCCACTCTTTTCAAAGACGTCAAAAGTTTTGTTTCAGCTTTGATGCTTGTCAAAGAATGGGGAGGCTTGTTCCTAGTGATGAAATGTCTCTTCAAATCAGATATCTATGTAACCTTTGAAAAGGGGCATTGGATTTGTAGGGCCCATCTCTCCCATGTCCAAGAATAAAAGGTACATATTAGTTTCTATTGATTATGAAATGAAGTGGGTGGAAGCTAAGGCTTTATATTTTTCACCGAGAAGTTTATCGTAGATTTCCTATTTGAATACATCTTCACGCTAAGCTAGGTGCCTAGAGAGATTACGTACCGAACATGGGGGAAAAAATTCATTTCAAACTCGTGAAATCCATTACTAAACAATAAAAAATTAAGCACCGTAAATCTACCTTATACCATCCTACAGGAAAATGGACAAAGGTTCTACTAATAAATTCGTGGAGTCCATTTTCAAAACAATTCGCTTACACTATGGGGGACTGGCCGATAGTTGCTCAAGAATTATGGGAATATTGATAACATGGAGGAATGATGGGACATACTCCTTATGAGTTAGTATATGGGAAGAAGGTGTTACCTCATTGAATTTCGTAAAATACATTTTGCATCGCTACTCAACTAGGAATGGACTTAAATGACGCCCATAAAAAATAGATAAATAAATAAAAATTAAAAATAAATAAATAATAATAATGAATAAATAAAATCGCTGAATGAACTCGATTTAAATAAAAAAAGATTCCTTTCAACGGATCGCGTTAAGCAGGGATCGTAGAGCCTGCTGGCATGATAAGTGCATCAAGAAAAAGGTCTTTCAACCAAGAGACTCCGGACGCTAATGATAGCAAATTTAAACATTTAAAGGGAAATTCTCGCCTAGATGGTTGCGACCTCATGAGGTGGAGGAAGATTTCAATAATGACCTTACCAAGATCAAACCATCGATGATGATCGTGACTCATTTGTGGTAAATGGCTGCTGCGTTTAAAATATACCATCGTCCGCTTCTCTCACCAAGAATTTTTGCGTATCGTAATGCGTGATCAAGAAATGATTTACCCAAAAGGGGGACCCAACTCCCCTGCTCGCTCTTCAAATTTATTTATTTATTTATTTATTTTTATTATTATTATTATTATTATTATATGAGTGTGTGTTTCTGTGTGTGTGTGAGTGTGTGTAAATAATAATGGGATGATTTTTTTTTCTCTCGTCAAACTCACATAGAAAAAAGAGGAAATTCTACTAAGCAATTTTATTCCTTTATCCCGACTAAAGATTATTTACAAAGATAATCCTGAGTTTATCAGAACGTTTTACTCCTAAAATTGAATGTTTCAAGTAAAGCATTTAATCTAGGCTCGTAAATACTAATGGGACAAGAGTAGGTTAGGGATATCTATATAGAATTGTTATTTCCGTGCTCACTAGAATAATTGTTTTAAAAGAATTTGTGAGTCTACTTTGGGCTTTTCATACTCTTTTTAAATGAATACCCCAAGTATTGTTAATCCCTAAAGTTTGTTAAATTTATGAGGAAGCAAAGAGGATAAGGCTCTATTGGATACATAATTATTTGTTTATGGTCTCGTGATAATAAGTAATGAAAAGCAATCCCGGCTGAGTCTTCTTCTCCTCTGCATTTAAACTCCAAAAAATTGAAATGCCCAAAGAAGTGATCATTCCAAGCCTACTAAATCAATGGAATGATAACCAGAGATTTTTCAACAATGTTCAGAGTCAAATTTCAGCCACATTTTCTATAGTTGGCCTATATGAAATTTCAAGGAAGATTTTTGTTTAGTTTTTCAAGGCGCCTCACAACTTTCCATTGTTTCATGTTTAATGGAGAAAGTTCGCAGTTTTGTGACTAATTTAGTACTACTATTAGATCGAGTTGGGTGTACTAAAATTATTTATAAATTTTCATATTAAGTTCAAGAAAAGTATATGGATCGCCTTTAGCTTCAAGAACATTAAAATCAATGAAGATGCTAAATTTTAAGTACTTGGGATTGTTTATAATTATATAAACAAGTCTATCATCCTCGGATTCAACAAATGGAGAATACATCTGCAATAAAGACTAAGTTTTTCACATCATGGCTATTCTGGACTCCACTCGACATTACCGAGCAGCTAACCAAAGTCGCATGGGTAAATTTACATTTGATTGGACTATTTCAAAGTTTATGAATGATAGAACTTAGTAATAATCTACCTACACTCACCGTAATGATTCACGTATCTTCCCCATACTCGTTTGATATTAAACCATCCTATCCCACTACCCTTCCCGATCCATTATACTCATGTGGTACAAATGTGAAGTACCTACTCATCATTACAACAAACTCAATCCACACCATTATTCGTAGACTCTATAGTCGTTGTTTCCAAACAAATTTAAATTTACAGCGAACCCCGACATGGAAATTATATGTCCTATCGCTAAGCCAAAATTTCCCGCCGAGAATCATCCTACGAGCCCTCGTATTTTCTCTCGTCTAACCCTCAAAATTGCTCCACCTTCGTGCATGCGACCGCCATGAACCCACATTCACCCAATTTTCCAAGAGCCCATAATATGCCAAGTGTAAGGCCTCGTTCGAGGAGAAGGATGGATGGGTTTTCTTCACAAAATTCCAAGCATATAAATGACAGGGTAGCAATGGCATTCACGCAGCATTTTCGATGGGAAATTTGCAAAGGTTAGGAGCCTAAAAATCAAAAGTGACCAAGAATTCAATAGGCATGGAAACCAAACTCGAGAATAACCGATGATAAATACTTTTAAAGGAGGGTCACTCTGTAGCGTAGACACTGTGTTACTCCTTAAGGTGGCACACACACCTCCATAGAATCAAGGTCGAAGGGGGTCCGCTACGCCGAATCGAGGGAGGAATGGCACCCACTCATCACCGCATTATATAGATTTTTCTACCTCGTGAGGGGAGGTATGTCGTCATTTTCCTTTATCACATTCACGGTTTCTCTCTCGCACTTTTCGCAGGGAAGAGATGTTAATTTTATATTTTTCCTACATAGAATTTTGTATAAGGTCGCTATGGGTGTTCAGCGAATGGAAAACCTTTGAAACCGGTGTGTGCCATCACAATCTACATAAAGTCATGTTAGTCGTTCATGAGCTGAGTAGAAGAAATAAGTCCCGGAAAGAAGCCATGTGGAAAGGTTTCTACGTGAAGAAACCCAAGTCAAAGGCCAACAAAGGCTCATTAGCCCTCGATCGAACAAATTGGGTCAAGAAGTCTCAGGGATCCTCCCGATTCCGCTTCTAACATGGAAAAACCTTGTGATAACCCCCGTGTCTCACACAAGAGGAGAGTCATTCAATGAAAACAATAAAAAAATTTGTAAACCCTAGTTCATCTTTAAAGAAATTGACCCTAGCCGTGAAAGGAAGGAAATGAAAAGAAGTAAGGAGCCAGTAAAAATGAACATGTTAACAATGACATAGCGTCGATGAATATTAGCCGAGCAAATGAAAAAAATCCTCAAGTGGAGGTTGTGAAACATGTTGTCTCACCAATAGTAAATTATTTCGAGGGAGCTAATGTCTCCCCTAGCGAGGAAAATGAAACTCTTCAAGGAAGAGAAATAGGTGACATCAGCTCCCACTACACCGCACAAAAATAGAAAGTATCTAATATTCAGACCTTGTTACAAGGTCGCCGCCACACGAGAAGCATGTCTCGAAAAAAACCTTCCTCTTTCGCACTCGAGACCAAGAACTCGTCACCATTTTTGTCCTCTTCACAACGGGAAATGAAAATCCCCCTCTCAAAGAAGTCAAATAAGCGGGGATGAGGAAGACGGACCAATGATAATTTCCAAGATATTTTGAGCGCTCGCATAACAAATTCCATCCGACAAGGGTCCGGGAAAGAAGCAAGCAGTATCCGAACTAAGAAGGGCTAGACACTAGATGGTTCAACTCACAGAGGAGAAGTTCACGACAACCAACCATACCCATTGAGAATACGTTGTTGGTGATGATGAATATTTACAATTTTTGGTAGCTAAGTTACAAGGGAAGAACAAAAAATGAAGGAAATAGCTCATAAGTATAAGACATTGTTTCGTTATGTAGGGACGGTTAATGAGCAATCTCGAAATTGGAATCTATCCCTAGTCTCCAAGAACGTACGTGCTCACCTTGATAAACAAGTGGCTTATCACGCCTGGAAGATAACACAACATAAGCTTGTCAAAAGGATTAGTTCCCATAAGCGATCCCTAAGATTTCAACGACCATTGATGAAGGAAAACAATGGTTTGGAGGTCTTAATTAGTGGTGGACAGAATTTGAAAGAAGGGATGATCTAGTTTTTTATGACTCGGTTGAATTTAGAAAGGACGATTGCATGAGGACATGCAATCCCTCTAAGCATGGGCCGGGATGTTGGGCCCCACTTTTGTACCATTTTTCACATCTTATCCCACTATTTTTATTATCATTTATCCTATTTTACCCCTTTTTGTCACCCTAAAACCACTTCACATCAGCTAAACCATATTAATTTACAGGTGAGGTAAGATTTATTACCAAGTATTGATTTCGTAAGTATTTTTTTGGGTTTAGGTAGATGTTAAATGAATTCATAACTCTTGATTCAATTTGACTAATCTATAGAAGGACCCTTGAATATAGGCAAACATTTGATGTGTGTGGATAGGTCATAAATAGTCCAACACCGAGTCATACAGACACATCAAGCAACCATTTTCGGAGCAACCATTATGTACTCGTTTTTCACTTAAATCAAGATTCTACCCGCATCGTGCAACGCGCTAACCATCGCACACCCGCGTGTAGTCCTTCTTGTTCTTGAACATAGGGAATTAGTTTCTTTGGTTCAAGCATAGTGCCAGGATTAGACAATTCGGTTACAATATGGGTGAAATAATCCCTGATGATTTCACTTAATTTAGTTTAGATCCGAGATATTTTTACTCTTCTTAGCTAATTGGTTGTAACTATTTGATCAACATGAACTCTTTAAAAGGTCCAATGTTTTGTATGTAAAGTTATACACATATATGCACACGTAGAGATACACGCTTAGGTTGAGCTAGTGATTGTAGCACGACGCTAGTTGACTCTATTTTGTTAAGATTGAACTTTTAACCGATGCTTTTACTCAAGTTTTTAATATAATTATTTTATCGTCTTTACTCTTATTTGAGTGGTTTATAGTCTCTTTAATCCGCAAATATTGAATTAGATGAGGCTTGCTCCAAGTTGTGGCAAGGGCCCACCATGAACCTCGATCGAGTCCCGTAACCATTTTAGTGTGTAGGAAGTGTGTTTTGATTCAATAGGTATATCTATACTTAAATTCTCATTTGCTTTCATTAGTGACTTTCGTATTTCGCACTTAATTTACTGTACTTAAATTCCCTTTAATGTTCTCATAGTTCCGAGTTAAGAATAACGAGTGTAAAGTTATTGAGTATTCACGAGGCTATGGAATGTTGCTATGAGCATACTTTGCATATGGTAACTTCGTGATTACTCTTTCAAAAGTCGTGAATGACGAAAGTTTCGATTTAAAATGAGTTTCGAAGGAGTAAATATTCATGTTTTAAATTGAATTTCAAGTCTTGAATGGAAGTGTTTCAATGCTTGTGAATCTATATATACGTTGGAACAAGACTCCTATATCTTATGCTTAGCTTTGAATACTGAATCGATTAGAAACATAGTGATTTAGTATATATTGTGTGTTAACACTCTGAGAATCGTGTGTCATTTGCAGGGTAGTTATTCGATTTCATATGTGAATATTTGTTTGAATTATAGTGCAATAATCATTTGAATAGATATCTCGTTATTTAATTGATTTCATAGTGAGCTTTAATTAGGTCCATTCTTGTTCATCATTAGATAAATTGAATTTGTGTGTGTTAATTCGATTGGTTCCAAGTTAGAAAATCATAAGTTTTGAGATTTAGATGTCGAGTTTGCTTTGAATTAAGTTTGAATTGAGTTATTATTGAGTTTAATTTTGATTCATAGTAACTGGAGATTAGTTTTTTTTAATGGTTATGAATAGAGTTAAAGTTAAATTGGTTTGAAAACATAGTTGAAAGTGTAGTTTTTCATATTATTTTTTAATGGGTTTTGACTTAAGTGTGCATAGTTAAGAATGGAATAATGATTTGAGATTTGAATATAAAATAGATCTCATTAACGAAAAGAATCTAGATTGTAACAAAATAGGTTTTTCACTTCAACATTTATTGGTTTGATTGTTAGGAATAGAGTTTGAACATTTCGTACTTAATTTCATATTAGAACTAACGAGTGGAATCCAACGACATATAAAATACCTAACAGGAGAATTGGTCATGGCCAGAGAACCTACAGGTGGAACATTATTTACATTGAAGGAAATGATAGGAAAATCATATTTTGGTTGCTGTCACAAAAAGAAGGAAATTTAGCGAGATCCGTGGCATAAGCACTTGGGTCACATGAGCAAGAAGGGCTTAAAAATCCTCACTCGGTAAAAATTTATCGCCATATTTGAAATCATATAATCTTGATCTTTATGAGCATTATGTGTATGGTAGATAAAGAAGGATTTCATTCCTTAGAGGTGGCCATGACAAAAGAAAAAAAATTAGAATTGATACATTCAGATGTGTTTGGGTCCATTAAAAATTAAGTCATTAGAAGGAGCATAATATTTTTTAAAATTTGTAGATGATGCATCCAGGGAAGGTTTGGGCCCACCCTATGAAAAATAAAAGTGAAGTGATTGAAATATTTCAAAAATTCCATGTTTTTGTTGAAAGAGAGACTAACAAATTGTTCAAGTGCCTAAGAACGACAATGGTGGAGAATATTGCTCAAATTCATTCCAAGGAGTATTGTAACAAGTTTGGCATAAAGCATGAGAAGACTCTACCTAGTACTCCTCTGACAAAATGGTGTTATGGAAAGGATGAATCACACCATTATGGATAAAGTGAGGAGTATGTTGTCAAATTCTCGTTTTGCGAAGCACTTTTGGGCGAAGTAGTACTGGATAACTTGTTATCTTATAAATTGATCTCCTACCACAACCTTGGATGGCAAACATTACTTAAGAAGTTTGGACTAGTAAGAAGTTGAATTATTCTCATTTGAAAATATTTGGATGTGAAGCATTTGCACATACTCCCAAGAAAATAGAACTAAGATGGATGATAAATCTATGGAATGCATTTTTCTAGGATATGCGAGATGAAGAATTTGGTTATCTTAGATGGGATCCAGTCGAACATAAACTTTATTATAAGTAGGGATGATATATTTAATGAGTCATAAATGTTTAAAATGTATGTAGGTGAGTTGGAGATCAAGAAAGTTATTGACAGCTTTTAAAGAGCAACATGAAAAACATCCCACCAATGTAAGAAGATGGACAATGAATTCAAGAGCGGTGTGAAGGACAACAAGTGGAAAGATAAGAACACCAAGAAGAAGGAACTTTGCAGGGAACCTCTACAAGAGATTCAACTCCGATAACACACCACCACACGCTTGGTTAGCAGATCTTCTAGGACTCATTATCCTTCACAAATGTATCCTCCTTAAAAACTATATTTTATTAACCGATGAAGGTGAGCCTAATTATTATCAAGAAGCTTGTAAAGTTGAGCACAGTAAAGAATGGAAGAAAGCAATGGAGGAAGTAATGAACTCTTTGTTGAGAATAAAATTTGGGAATTGGTAAATCTCCCAAAAGGTAGAAAGGCTCTACAAAACAAATGGGTATACATGATTAAAGCATGAATATTATGAAAATAAGGAGAGGTATAAAACAAGGTTGGTGGTGAACTTATTTTCCCAAAAAAGAAGGTATTGACTTCACTAAGATTTTTCTCACCTATTGTCAAAATGTCATCCGTCGGCGTAATTTCTTGGTCTTATTGTTTGCTTTAGACTTAGAATGTGAATCGTTAGATGTAAAAATTTCTTTCCTTCATGGTGAATTGGAGGAAGAAATTTATATGGAGCAAACTAAAAAGGCTTCATAGAAAGAGGCAAGGAAGACCTAGTCTGCGTAAAGCTGAAGAAGAGCCTTTATGGGTTGAAACATGCACCTCGACAATGGTATAAGGAATTTGATTCATTCATGTTGTAACATGGTTTTCACATGTTGGAAGTTGGCCATCGTGGTTCATATCAAGAGGTGTGATCAAGGAAAGTGTATAATATTATTGTTATATGTGGATGACATGTTGATTGTTGGGCATGATAAGAATATGATCAATAGGTCGAAGAAATATTTGGGTAGAAAATTTCCAAATGAAGGAATTGGGTCCAACACAACAAATATTGGGCATGAGGAACATGTGTGATAGTAGGTTTTGGTTGTCACAAGAAAAAATATATCAAGAATGTGCTTGACAGGTTTAATATGAAGGATTCCAAACTAGTTGGTAAACCCCTTGCAAAGACACTTCAAGCTAAGTATTGAGTTATGTCCTAATGATGACAAGGAGAAGGAAGAAATGAGCAATATTCCTTATGCTTCAAGAGTGCCACTGCTGATGTAGACATAGTATGTACACTACATACATTGCATATTCGATGGGAGTAGTGAGTGCGCTTCTTGCCAATCCAGGAAAAACAAAAATTGGCAAGCGATGAAAATGGATTTTGTTGTATCTCAAGGGTACTAGTCATTATTATTTATGTTTTGGTCATAATGAGATTGTCCTTGAAGGATTTACTGCAGATGCATATATGGTCAGAGATATGGACACCCTTTGAAATTCCACTACGGGTTATTTATATACATTTGTAGGGGCAACAATATCTTAGGTGTCAAGACTACAAAGAATAATATCTCTCACAACAAAGGCAAAGTACATAGCCGCAACAAAGTCTTATAAAGAAATTTTGTGGATGCAACAATTCCTAGGAGAGATAGGAATGAAAGCAGGACAAATATGTGATATATTGTGATAGTCATAGTGTCATTCACTTGGTGAAAAACCCATCATTTCACTCAAAAACCAAGCACATTGGCTTAAGGTACCATTAGATATGGCATGTGTTGGAGGAAGAACAATTATCCTTGGAAAATTCCATACATATAGGAACTTTTCATTGATATGTTCACTAAGATTTTACCAAGAAATAAACATGAGTTATGTAGAGGCATGGTAGGACTCGAGCGTGACTTGATTCAGTCTTCTTTATTTGGATTCACTGGAGAATGTTAAATGTGGTCAAAGAATGCAAATAATCGTCTTCTCTCCACGTACTCCACCGCCTAGCTAAAAGTTACCTCCCATGTCAACCACCAACCTTGACTTATGCCTTCAATCGTGGCGATCATGTATTTCACATGAGAAAATTAGAACATTCTAGAGCTTCCTCCTCATCTATAAATTTGTAATTTGCCTTAGCCTAAACATGCAAGCAAGACCAACACCGCAATGTAATAAAAGTCTTTGATTTCCTCTATATTGTGTTATTTTTCATCCCGGTTGTCCCTCATTACATCTATGTTGTATGCTATATTTCTCATCACAAGAAATTTTAGTTAAAGTAACAAAAGCTCGACAAACCAAACCATAGTACTATTGAGCACGAAGCAGAACTAATAATCAAGATGAATTGAAATTGGAACTCAAACTTTAAATATATTTTTCAATAATATTTCACAAATTTGTTTTATTATATTTTAAAAAATCCCTTTTTGTGCGTGTACCAAAGTTTCCTACCCATATAAAATGTACTACGAAACTAATAACAAAGCGATGAGCCTTTTGCTGCCTAGCCTTCAACACGCACTAATGTATAAACGTGAATGAGAGGCGTCGGACTTTATTCAATAAGCGGCATACGTCATTATGCAAATTCCGAACGCGTTGACTTTAACCTGTACATAGAGAAAAAATTTTATTATTTAATTATAAAAGGCTTTGAATGTCACTTGGGCCTGTAGCTCAGTGGTAGAGCATTTGACTGCAGATCAAGAGGTCACCGGTTCGAACCCGGTCGGGCCCTCTTTAATGGAAAACTTTACCATTTTTTCCCTGGCATCCCTGTCACCGATTACGTTATACATTAATCTTTTAATATTTGTTTTCTTTATTAAGACATTTTAATATTGTATTGGAACTGATGGATCCAAATTAATAAATCTAAGAATATTTGTTTTCTTTATTACGACATTTTAATATTGTATTAGAACTGATGGATCCAAATTAATAAATCTAAAAATATGGTTTTCAAATTTCTGTTGACAACTTATTAGTTTAACTCTTCTCTATGATTACGCACCTACTATTCAAGATAATCAAAGTAGTGTTAAATTAACATTATCACTGTTAACTTCTCTTACAAATTATAGAAAAATGAACCCCAATACAATATCCTCAATATATCATATAAATGTAGCTTATAATCACGCTGAAAGTGTGCTAGATTGCAGTCTAGTGAATGATTACTAATAATTCATATTAATTTAGTTGTACATTTGATTTTATATTTATGTGCTGACAGTGGGCTAGATTGCAGCTCTCAGTCAATGATTACAAATAATTAAAAAAATTATTAATAATGATTTTATATTTATTTGCTGAAAGTGTGCTAGATTGCAGTCTAGTGAATGATTACAAATAATTCAAAAAAAATATTAATTTAGTTGTACATTTGATTTTATATTTATGTGCTGTGAAAGTGTGCTAGATTGCAGCCTAGTCAATGATTACAAATAATTCAAAAATTATTAATTTAATTATACATTAAAATTTTAATAACAATTTTATATTTATTTGCTGAGCGTGCTAGATTGCAGATTGCAGCCTAGTGAATGATTACAAATTATTCAAAAAAAATTATAAATTTAGCTGTACATTCAAATTTTAATAACTATTTTATATTCATAAAAATAAATATAGTATTATATAAAATAATTAATAAAATAAATTTGTAAAATTAAAATATTTATGAATTTTGTTTTTTATAAATTATATTTCTACTTTTTTATTTGTATCAAAAAATAAATTATATTAAATCGTTATACTCATTTATTCACTTTATACATTATTATTATTTTACAAAAGATAAAATCTCATAAAATTGAATTTTTCTATTTATTAGCATAGACATATAAATTAAATGACCGGGAAACTTTAATAGGCATAGATTCATAATAAGCATCAAAGTATATCTCACTTTGCTATTTACCTTACTTTATCATGAGGATTCTTAATTTATAAATAAGTTTTGTTACAATATCATGGACAAATGCAATGAGTTACATCCTATGGTAAGAGGATATAACTCCCACAGACAGTTATACCCTCTTACCATAGGATTGGGGTCTTCTTTTTGTAGGCAGCGTGCTTTTGGGTGGGGAACCCGCGTACTCTCATGTTTTTCTTGCTTTTTGGCTCTTCTCCTCAGAGAAATTTTCCGTGGATGATCTTCTTCTTTGATATGTTGATCCGTAGATTTCATTGTTAACTTCTTATTATGATCCGATATAGATCCATGCAAATGTAACTTTCTCTCGTTAAGGAATGAAAAGTCGCTTTTTTTCATTTGAAAAAAGATGGTATAACTACATTGGAAATCAACCTCAACCCTATACTATTATGATTATTGAGCGAAGATTAAATCTTTACTTTCCACCTAATAATTATTGATAGTTAAATTAAACTTCTAAAAATAAATATATCCACATAATTATACATTCCAAAATCACCAGGGAACATTCCAAAATGGCAAGGTAACTCATCCAAGGTCGCACCCTTATGCCATATCATTCGTAGTGTACCACTTTATGTGACTGCTTAAGCGGAATTTCTTCATCTTGATTCGGTATTTGCTCAAAAGATGTTGAAATTGGCAACAATAAATGGCTTCTAATTATTTTTTCCCTTAATTAAATTAGAAGGAAATTGTAATTCCACGTCACATGACAACTTGTACGAGTTAACCGAGTTAGGAAGACTTAGTTAGCTTAGACAATTCGAGTTAGGGGTCAAAAGCTGGAGGCATGTAGAGCTCACTCTAAGTTTTAGGGGTCTAGTTGCATTTTATTTTGAGTTGTAATTGTTTAACTTAATTATTTGAGTTAAAATCGCTTTAACTAGTTCTAACTAATAGATGAGCTAGTGAGAGTCCGTGAATTAAAAAGCGATAATTCACTCTAAATAGTTGTTGCATGTCGGCTCTAAGGAAGGCCTAGTTGAGATTGGAGTTAAAGGGGAAGTATACTATCAGTCTGAATAACTGAAAATTACAGGTAGTCATGCATGAGGTCGCAGATGCCTTGGATGTATTACGCAATCAATTGTTGGTAATTTCCTAATTAATAGGGGCTCAATTCCCTCTGGGATTGTGTGAACAAGGCTAGTCGACATAAGCAAGGAATTGGTTAAGTATTGAACAAAACTTGTCAGGATCGAGTGAGACAAGCGTTAGAGATAGTGCGGAGAAATCTCAAGCCCGAGAGAAACAGAGGTATTGTGTCATGTTCTTGAATTTATGAAATATACTGATAATGGTTTTTAGCATAGGCTTTCCCCAAATACATCTTTGTGTTGTGCGATTGAGATTCTTTCTCTTTCTTATTCATGTGATTGTGCGATCGTAATTAGTTTCCGAAATTTGTAGAATAGATTCAAGTATTTTTTTTAGCATATTACAAGATCGGCTTGAATCTATGTGATTTTTCACATGATATCGTAGCAGAAATGACCATAGAAGAGAATAATGCGAGTTTGTTTTGAACAGGGTGAATCGAATTTTTAGATTTATTCTTTACGCATCAGAGTGACGTGATGCCTTTCTCGTGATTGAGACTCGAATATTCCCTTAAGGGTAGTTCGAATTACATATCTTGAAAGGACAAGACTAGATGCGTGTTGCAGCAGGACAATAGACTAAAGAAATTCATAGCAGAGTGATATTTACAGCCCGCAAAGAGCATATTCTCAAAATCTTCGATGCATGAAAGAAGAATGTAGCAAAGGCGAGAAGGATTCTATTAGAAGGAGTTCGAGATAATATTGTCTTGAACCTCCAATGTGGAAAGGCAACTCCATATGCTATGTGGAAGGCCTTAACAGATTTGTTTCGCAACAGATGCACGAGCATCGGAAGTTGGCGTAGAAGGACAAGCTCAAAGAGATCGAGATTGAGAAAGGAAAAATGATACCAAAATACTTGACGAAGTTCACTCAATGTCGAGATGAGCTTGGAAGTGTTGGTGTGCTAATTGTCGAGGACGATCCGGTGAGCCTAGCACTTCTAGGCCTTCCCAAGAGCCGGCACAACTACCAAGATTCGGTGAATGGGAGGGAGAAGCTACCGTAGTGGGAGTGATTATGGTCTCGACTTGGTACAAGAAGATATTCAATGAAATACCGAGATGGATCCTCATCAAAGACCGATGATGATGAGAATTGTGGCTTGCGTGAAAGGTGAAGAAAAGGAAAGCGAAGGTTTCCCATTCCAAATCATATTCGTCGAGTGCAAGAAGCGATATTTGTAAAAAGATAAAATGTTTTCATTGACATGAGCTTGGACACTATGCTACAAAGTGTCTACAAAAGAAGACCAGCAATAAGCCCTTAGGAGGAGTGAAAGGTGACGCACTTGCTTCATAGTTCGAGTTGGATTTCACCCTCATCGCATGCATGGTGTCATCGGTGATGGGTTCTATGTGGTACTTGGATAGTGGAGCTTCGTTCCATATGACCGGCAACAAAGAATTCTTCGCAGCTTGGAGGAGAAGGATCTCCATATGCACATCGAGATGGGAAATGATGGGAGGTATAGTACGACCGACATAGGTACAATTACCTTTCGAGGGAGTATAGTACTCCTCTCACATTAAAAGATGTCATGTATGTTCCTCGGTTTAAAGAAGAATTTGGTTTATGTTTCTATGTTGGAAGACCATGGCTATGATGTGATATTTAGCAAAGGAAAGGTTTTTCCTTCATATCCACAAGAAAGGTGAAGAATATTGGGGTTCAAGTAAAGAACCTCTACAAATTGATGTAAAAAAATTTGTGTTGCCTTTGAGCACGAAATCGAGAGAAGGTGCATAACCGAGACATCGACAGTTATGGCATAGAATATTGGGCCATATCCATGGTGCTTAGAATATCATGCAATATATTTCTATAGGAATTCCCAAGTGTGCACATGAGCAACAAGATACATGCGAAAAGGGTGTAAATTGGGGAAGTGATCGAATCTGGATCGGGTCAAAAAATTTACCAAAAATTCTAAGTGTTAAGAATTGCACCAAAACAAAAGCGGACTCGTGACCGGCCTCATCGCCGGGAATCCAACGCAGCAACTTGTTTCGTCGAAAACCCGAGTTCGTATGAAGAATTTATAGTCCGTTTTATCGTCGTTCATAACATGTGCAAATTTTCTAAAAAAATTGTAGAACGGGTACAAGTCGATGACATGGCAGCCTACCAACATGCAGAATATTCTTAAGTTTTTTCCAATGGGATTGTGACAAGTGTCACTACGATTCGTCAGGGTTTGGTTTGAGAAGGTGGAATTTTCCCAATGTCCTCCAAGGTTGAATTTGGGTTCATAATGATTTTTATGCGTTGGAAATTATTTTGATGTATTAAGGTTGGATATATATATATATATATATATATATAATCAAATCCAAACTTATTATATTAATTTCCGCATATAGCACTAACCCATAGTCCGAGGCATTAAATTATTGCAAGAAGTTGGGATTAATATTTACAAGTGGGAGCGCATTAACCTAAATTTCGAAGGCATATTTATATAATTAACAAAACGTGTATGAGGGGAGGAGGTCTGGGGCTCGACCCCCGCGACCTCCCGCTCCACTCTCGTGCCTTACCACTAGGCCAATACCTTGTTCCTTGAAAAGGTATCCGGCCAACTCCCGCTACTTGAACTTGATGCGGATCTCCGATGGCGGAATGGAGAGGGCCGGCCCCGTGACCTATGTGACCTCGCCACATGACTCGCACTGCGACCCAATCTAACCGCGCTTAGTGCGCCTTAATCGACACTTATCCCCAACTAATTCGCCATTAACCTTAATCAATCTCAGTTTAATTCTAGTGGGATTTTCTCAGCGAATCTCCATATTCGCAGCGGCCTCGAACTTTGCGAGCTATCTAGAGTCCCTCTCTAGTTTTAGAGCAAAATGTTACTAGGCAAAATTGAATGAGGCATATCTTGAGAAATTTTCGACCAATTTCGGCTCAAAAAAGATTCATTCCTAGCATATTGGCATGCTCGAATCCATTGGAATAGCTTTCGAGAGGAAAAGAAGCAATTCTACAAATATTTTTGTCACCTTGAAGAATTTTGAAAGCCTATGGCTACCGGGAAGGAAGGCTCGCACCAGCTCGAAGACCAATATTGACTCAAGGAGAGTCATTTTTATATGTATTTGATGCTCTGAACACAAAGTGGTACGAGCTTTGGCGAGGCATTGGAGCACTTCGAAAGTGTTTTTGTCACTTTGGAGATTAAAAAATCCCATGGCCACCGGGATGGGAGGTCAAGCCCTGGATCAACCGGAAACCAATTTCGCGAGATTGAATAGTCATTTTTGGGGTTTTTGGATCTTCTAAAGCCAATGGAGCAGGCTGAAAATCCATTGGAGAACTACATTTTCTTGTAAATATACATTTGACTCTTAATCCCAAGAGGGCCTAACTAGTTGAAGCAAGTCCGTGGAGATGTAGCCCAGGAGGGGTGAACTCAAAAACACATAAAACTTGACACATAAACCCCTTCACAAGTGGCTAACTTGAGACGATCCTAATCACATATTTTTAATACTAATGAGGGAGATAGCATAGCAATAACTATTTTTCCCATATTTAGATCAACTTGGTATCAAATCAAAATTTTTAACTCATTTTCACCAAGGTTATGTAGAAGAATTAGCTATCGGTTTGGAATTTGTGCAAAGAGAATTAACTGTGTGCAATTTTATGTGTGAAGGAGATTATCAAAAATTGAGAACTGAATTCTCAAATCATAGCAAAGAATCTTTGTATGCATTGCATATTTGATGACAAGCTTCATTAAGAAATGTTTCTAGTCAATATTCCTTAGCAAAAACTCTTTGATAAAGAGATGTTGAAGAAGTTTCACATCATGAATGATATGGTGCAAGAGAAGTATGAAGATAAGAGGAAGAGCATTATACTTCAAGAGCATTTGATTGCCATGAAGGAGGAGAAGCAAGAGCTTATTGAAAAGATGCATGAGATGGAGACTCGCTCCATGATGCCAAGGAAGCCTTAGCCATTTATGTGCATGAAAAATAGGTATTCAAGTTTATCTTCAATTTCCTCTCAAAATTAATGTGTGGGTGCTTTTGAAAGAGACACTAGAGGAATAAGGTCCAAATTATTGATGAATATGAGCTATGAAGGTAAAGAGGATTAGGCAAACATGCACAAGGCATAGTTGAGCCAATTTTTGTTGAGGAAAGGCCTAAGTATTTTGGTCTTGGTTATGGACAACATGATGGAGAAAGCTATAAAGCCAAGGAGGCACATGAAGGTGTTCCAAGAAGGACTTTCATTTCATGTTCATTACCTCCTAAGCTTGTGAAGATTGTGTTTGAAAGAGAGTATGTTGCATTTTTACGCCAAGAACGCGTTTGAAAGAGAGTATGTTGACTCATTTTATTGCAGCAAAATTTGCTCATTTCATCTCTTTAAGTACATGTACATAGGAATGGGGGTTATTGTACTTATGATTGCTTTACTTGTGAGAGAGTTGAAGAATTGTATACATGCATGAGAGTTTGTGTATATGAACAAGGAATTTTGATGGTTTCATTGTTCTTGAACATGCATGAGTAATTGACTTGTGTTGGTATTTTTCTTTGTTTAATATGTATGTTGTGAACTTGAGAGTGTTGATCATTTGCGACGTGCATGAGTGTCGACTGCTGTTGGTTGAATATCTCCAAAGAGGAAAAGGAGATGTTGACCAAGTGTTTCATGAAATGTGTAATTCATTTTTTTGGGGAAAAGAATCGTCAAATTGTTACACATGCTTATGCTTGACTTAAGAGTCAATCGTTTCGAAGAGGCATGTTTTTTTCGACTTGTGTTTGAGTCGATAAGTTTTGACACTAAGATGTAAGAGTACATGGCGATGTTCACATGATGTGAAATTTGTTGCTTTGAAGGAGCAAGAGGATATTTTGTCAAGCTATGTTTCTTGCATAATGTGTTTCTGGATTGATGGTTGTGTTAGTGACAAGATGTAAGGGTTTGCGGCCATTGTAGACCATTTTATGTGTTGACGCCAAGAAGAGAAGGAGATGGCAAATGCATTCTTCTAGATGTGGAATTTGGAACCGTGGAGGTAAAAGAATGGTCATTTCTTTTCTTGTTTTTTATTGATGTTGGAACTCATTGATGTATTTCACTCGAGATGGGCTTAATTTTGAAAACGTGGTTTCCCAAGGAGAAGCTTGCATTGAATGTATGTTTGTGAAAAGGGAGGGACATGATTCTCGGTGGGAAGGCAATCGCTAGTTTGCAAGCACCGAGGAATAGATTTGGTACAAAAAAGTGTTATATCGAGCCGACAGAAAGCTGACCAACAAGTGTTGGATTGGGTTAACGGCAAAAGGAGAAACGGTGGTTGAAGAGCCAAGCCATTTGCAAGACAAGGCATGTCGGTGAACCCAAGTGGTTTTCATGGCGATTTTTTCCAAGTAGAATCAAGATGATAGAACTTAGGAAACATAATAGTATTCAAATCTCATGATATAACGAGATTTTGTGGGTCCAAAATCATGTCATTGGGAATGAGTGATCGTAATCTGGATCGGAAAAAGGATTCACCGAGTTTGGTTTGAGAAGGTGGAATTTGTCCAATGTCCTCCAAGGTTGAATTTGGGTTCATGATGATTTTAATGTGTTGGAAATTATTTTTTCGTATGAAGGTTGGATTAGTATATATATATTTTATATGGTTTTATTAATCTATATATATATATATATATATATATATATATATATATATAATCAAATCCAAACTTATATTAATTTCTCGCATATAACAATATCCCATAGTCCGAGGCATTAAACTATTGCAAAATCGCGATTGACGTTTACTGTGCGGCGCATTAACCAAAATTCTCGAAGGCATATTTAAATGATTAACAAAACGTGTATCAGAGAGGCGGAGACCGGGGCTTGACTCGCGACCTCCCACGATCCACTCTAGTGCCTTACCAATAGGCCAATACCTTGTTCCTTGAAAAGGTATGCGGGCAAACTCGCTACTTAAATTTGATGCGGATATCCTATGGCGGAATGGAGGGGCCCGGCCCTACTCCTATGTGACCACGCCAGCACGACTCGGACCAAGCGCTCAATATAATCGCGCTTAGTGTGCATTAATCCACACTTATCGCCAACTAATCTTCCATTAACCTTAATTAATCTCCCGCTTTAAATTGGCGGGATTTTCAGCGGAATCTCCAAATTTGGAGCGACCTCCAACTTTAGGCGCGGCTATCCGGAGTCCTCTCTAGTTTTAGAGTCGCGTTACTAGGAAAAATTGAATGAGGCCAAACTTGAGCAATGTTCGACCAATTTTGGCTCGGGAAGAGTCATTCCTAGCATATTGGCATGCTCTAAATCCATTGGAACAAATTGCGAGAGGCATAGGAGAAATTCTGCAGATATTTTTGTCACCTTGAAGTATTTTGAAGCCTAGGGCCACCAAGAAGGAAGGCCATGCCCGAATCGACCTTTGAAGACCAATCTTGGGCGAGGGAGAATCATTTTTAGATGCATTTGATGCTATGAAAAAGAGTGGTACGCTTTGCAGAGGCACTAGAGCACTTCTTAAAGTGATTTTGTCACTTTGGAGATTAAACAAGCCCATGGCCACCGGGGATGGGAGGTCAAACCTAGATCACCTAGAAACCAATTTCAGCAGATTGAATAGTCGTTTTTGGGGTTTTTGGGTGCTCAAGCCAATTGAGCAGACGCTGAAAATCCATTGGAGCACTACGGGTGCTTGTAAACGGACATTTTACTCTTAATCCCAAAAGGGCCTAGCTAGTTGAAGCAAGTCCATGGAGATGTAGCCCATGAGGGGTGAACTATGTTATCATCCATTGTTTTATGGGTATGTTGTGTGTTATTTCTCCGCATTTCATTTGTTGCACATGAGCTTTTTTAAATGATAATTAAATCATAATTTAATCATCAAAAACACATAAACCACTTCACAAGTGGTTAACTTGAGACGATCTAATCACATATTTTTAATACTAATGAGGGAGCTAGCATAGTAATAACTAGTTTGCCCATATTCGTATCAAGTTGGTATCGAGAGCAAAATTTTAGCTCTTTTTAGCCAAGGTTAGCTAGAATAATTAGCTATTGGTTTTTGAATTTGTGCGAGGATAATTAACTCGTGTTCAAGTTTATATGTGAAGGAGAAGATCAAAATTGAGAGCTGAATTCTCAAATCACGACAAAGAAGCTTTGTATGCAATACTGTGATGTGATGGCGACTTCATTAAGCAATGTTTCTAGTCAATATTCCTTAGCAAAACTCTTTCATAAAGAGATGTTTTAGAAGATCTACATCATGATTGATATGGTGTAAGAGAAATATGAAGAGAAGAGGAATATCATTAGACTTCAAGAGCGGTTGATTTCCATGAAGGAGGAGAAGAAAGAGCTTAATGAAAAGATGCATGAGATGGAGACTCACCTCCATGATGCCAAGGAAGCCTTATCCATGTATGTGCATGAAAAAGAGGTATGTAATTCAATTTTATCTTCAATTTCCTCTCAAAATGAATGTGTGGGTGCTTTTGAAAGACACGCTAGAGGAATAGGGTCCAAATTATTGATGAAGATAGGCAATGAAGGTAAAGAATTGGGAAAACATGCACAAGGCATAGTTGAGCCAATTGTTGTTGAGGAAAGGCCTAAGTATTTGGGTCTTGTTTATGGACGACATGGTGGAGAAAGCTATAAAGCCAAGAAGGCACATGAAGGTGTTCCAAGAAGGACTTTCATTTCATGTTCATTACCTCAAGCTTGTGAAGATTGTGTTTATGAGAATGCAAAATTTTTACACCCACTTTGCAAGAAGGTGCTCATAAGCATGCAGCTAATGAGAATGGTGAACAAGAGGATGTTGAAAGCTCTAAATTCTTTGAATGCATTGTTGTTATTCGAAGAGAGCCACTACCTCATAAAATTCACCTCCCCTCAAGAAGGTTACAAAGGTGAATGTTCAAGGTATAAATATGCTTTTAATCAAGTTGCTTTTGATTATGATAAACATGGAAAATTCTCGCATAAGATTTGGAGAAATTTTGCATGTTCCTTTTGTGGTTTGGATAACCATAATATTTCAAGTTGTTGGAAGAATATAGCAATGCACAAGAAACTTTCAAAGAAATGGAGGCGAGAAAGCCAAAGTTCCCTTTGGACAAAGCAAACCATGTTGAAAATAAGATGCAATAGTTTTGCACTCATTTCCATAAGCAAGGTCATGTTGTAGACAAGTGTTGGACTTTGTATCCAACAAGTCATCCACGACAATTGAAGAAGGTGGAAAAAAGAGAATGGCAAGAATGGAAAATAAGATACCAAAATTGATTTGGGTCGGGGATGATTCACATGATGATGATGTGCGACTGAAAGAAACGTCATTAAAATGGTTTGGTAAGAAATGGTTACATTTCTTATCCAATTAAGGCTTTGCATGTCTTTTGAATATTGATGCATTCTTTGCATATTGAATGCATGTTGCATGTTTATGCCAAGAAGGTGTTCAAAAGAGAGTATGTTGACTCACTTTATTGCAGACGAAAAATTTTCTCATTTCATCTCTTTAAGTACATGTACATATGAATGGGGTTCTTGTACTTATGATTGTACTTGTGAGAGAGTTGAAGAATTGTATACATGCATGAGATTTTATGTGTATGAACAGTGGAATTTTGATGGTTTCATTGTGCTTGAACATGCATGAGTAATTGACTTGTGTTGGTTGATTTCTTTGTTTAATATATAAGTTGTCAACTTGAGAGTGTTGATCATTTTCAAATGCATGAGTGTCGACTTGTGTTGGTCGATTGTGTGTTACATGCATGTCATGTCGACTTGGAAGAGTTGATTTTGTCTCCAAAGATGAAAAGGATATGGTGACAAAGTGTTTCATGAAATGTGAAATTCATTTTGTTTTTGGGAAGAGAATCATCAAATTGTTACACATGCTTATGCTTGACTTGAGAGTTAGTCATTTGAAGAGACATGTTTTGTCGACTTGTGTTTATTTGATAAGTTTTGACACCAATATGTAAGATTACATGCCGATGTTCACATGATGTGAAATCTTTGTTTCTTTGAAGGAGCGAGAGGATATGTCGTCAAGTTGTGTTTCTTAAATAATGTGTTTTTCAGATTGATGGTTGTTTTTGTGACAAGATGTCCAAAAAAATGGGGTTGCAATCATTGTATTGTAGACCATTTTATGTGTTGATGCCAAGAAGAGAAGGAGATGGCGAATGCATTCTTTCGGATGTGGAATTTGGAGCAGGTGGAGGTAAAAGAATGGTCATTTATTTTCTTGTTTTTTACCGATGTTGGAACTCATTGATTTAGTTCACTCATATGGGATTAATTTGGAAAAGTGGTTTCCAAGGAGAATCTTACATCGAATGCATGTTTGTGCAAATGAGGAACATGATTCTTAGTGGGAAGGAAATCGATTACTTTTCCAAGCACCGAGGAATCAATTTGGTACAACAAAGTGTTATATCGATCGACAAAGCGACAAACAAGTGTTGGATTGGGTCGACAGAAAAAAGGAGAACAATGGTTGAAGAGCCAAACCATTTGCAAGACAAGGCATGTCAATGAACCTAAGTGGTTGTCATGGTAATTTTTTCCAAGTAGAATCAAGATGATATAACTTGGGAAAGCAGAAGAGTATTCGACTCTCATGAGATAATGAGATTTTGTGGGTCCAAAAACCATGTAAGTGGGAAGTAGTGGTTGGAATCTAGATTAGGGAAAAAAAATTCCAAACATTCAAAGTGCTCAAAAATTGCACCAAACCAAAACTATAGCGACTAGCCGTCACTGGGAATCAATGCAACTCATTTCGTCGAAAAGCGAGTTCATATGAAGAAGTTATAATATGTTGATCATCGTTCAAAACAAGCAAATTTTCTATAAAAAAAATTGCGGAGAACAAGTACGAGGCTGATGACATTGAAGCCCAAACGAGAATGAAGGGAATATTCTTCTGTTTTCCCAATGGGGACCGTGACAAGTGTCACTACGAGATTACGTCGAGTTTGGTTTGAGAAGGTGGAATTTTCCCAATGTCCTCTTAGATTGAATTTGGGTTCATGATGATTTTTATGAGTTGGAAATTATTTTGTTGTATTAAGGTTGGATTAGTATATATATATAATAATCAAATCCAAACTTATATTAATTTCCGCATATAACATTAACCCATAGTACGAGGCATTAAATTATTGCAAAGTCAAATTAACGTTTACGGTGGAGTGCATTAACCTAAAGTCCGAAGGCATATTTAAATGATTAACAAAACGTGTATAGAGGGCGAAGGTCGGGGCTCGACCCCTCGACCTCCCCGCTCCACTTTGCGCCTCACGATAGGCTAATACCTTGTTCCTTGAAAAGGTATGCGGCCAACTACTACTTGAATTTGATGCGGATCTTCGATGGCGGAATGGAGGGGGCCGGCCCTCCTCAGTATGTGACTCGCGCCACATGACTTATTCTAATTGTGCTTAGTGCACATTAATCTACACTTATCCCAAACCAATCCACCATTAACCTTAATTAATCTCCAAGTTTAATTCGGCAGGGATTTTTGGCGAGAATCTCAAAATTCGGAGCGGCCTCCAACTTTGGTGGGGCTATCTAGAGTCCTCTCTAGTTTTAGAGGCGATTTACTAGGAAAAAAATGAATGAGGCCTATATTGAGCCATTTTCGACCAATTTTGGCTCGGGAAGAGTCATTCTAGCAAATTGGCATGCTCTAAATCCATTGGAATAGCTTGCGAGAGGCATAGGAGCAATTCTACGGAGGGGTTTTTGTCACCTTGAATAATTTTGAAAGCCTGGGAGCCACCGAGAAGGAAGGCCATGCCCGGATCGGTTGAAGACCAATATTGGCTCAAGGAGAGTCATTTTTAGATGTATTTGATGCTACGAACATGTGGTATAGTTTGCAAGAGGCGTTGAAGCACTTATGAAAGTGTTTTTTGTCACTTTGGAGATTAAACAAGCCCATGGCCACCCGGGATGGGAGGTCGAGCCTAGATTAGTGGAAACCAATTTCGTAGGGATTGAATAGTCATTTTTGGGTGTTACTAAGCCAATGGAGCAGTGAAAATCTATTGGAGCACTACGGGTTCTTGGAGAAGTGTTTATGAGATAAGATTACATTTTATTGTCCAATTTAATTAAGGGATAATTCAATTAGACACATTTCCAATTTATTAAATAAATTGAATTGCACACTAATGTATCGCTAGGACCCATCACTACATGAATTTTGGTCCCACACTAGTGTAGGTGTTTTCATGTTGTTTACGGATGCCAATTTCATTGTTTCTTGTTGCAAATTTCAACAAGATACATCAGATTGATGTGAAAGACAATCTTCCTCAACGAAGTGATTGAGGAAGAGGTGTACATTGAGCGATTGGAAGATTTTGAGACCTTCGAGTGAGAGTCACGTGTATGCGGACTCAAGAGAGCATTGTATGGACTAAAACAAGCACCCTAGGCTTGGTACACCAAGATCGACAAATACTTCATCGGGTTAGGGCTTCACCAAGATTGAAATAGATGCAAACCTTTTACCATATTGTGGTAGAAGGTAAACTTTTGATCATTGTACTTTATGTCGATGATTTGATATTGATTAGTGATGAGTAGCTCATTAATTATTGCAAAGAGGATCTTACAAGATAATTTGAGATGAAGGGCATGGGGCTCTTGCACTATTTCCCGGGATTGCAAATTCGGCAAAGGGATGGGGGAGATATTTGTATCTCGGGGAAAGTATGCCAACGAGATTCTGAAGAAGTTCCTCATGGAGGGTAGCAAAACTCATTGAGACTCCTCTAGTAGGAAGGCTGGAGGAATGAGGATGCAACTTCAAGCGAAGTAGTATATGCTACCATCTATAGGCAACTTGTGTGTTCACTCATGTATTTATTGAACACACGACCGGATATATGCTATGTGGTTAACCATCTTAGTCAAGTTATTTTTAAGCATACCAAACTCTTTTATAATGCGAGCAAGGATGTGTTGAGATACCTCGGAGGCACTACATAGTTTTGGATATGGTACAAGCGGATAGAGGGAGTGAAGCTTCAAGGATTCAGGGATGCAGCATTGGGCAAGGATTCCATCTGAAAGGAAGAGCACATCGGGGGATTCTTTAGCATTGGTTCAACAAACGGTCTTTCACGGTACAACGAGAAGCGGAGATTAGTGCACTTAATTCAACGAGAGGCGAGTACATTGCGGCTAGTCAAGAAACATGTGAGGCCATTTGGATGAGGAAGATTCTTGTTGGTTTGTTTGGTTGACATATGGATCTAATGGTAATTTATTATGATAACTAGAGTTGCATCGAACTATCGGCTAATCAATTTTTTCATGACGAGGGGCCAAGCATATTGATATACGGTATCACCATCTCAAAGATTGTGCGTAGAGGTGGATTATTTCATTAGAGTACATTCCCACGGAGGATCATGATGAAAACATCTTGACAAAGGAACTTTCAAGAGGAAAATTTGAGTTCCACGAGAGCAGGATCGGGGTAGGAGACAATCCCTTTTTTTGTTGAGAGGGGGATGTTGAAATTGGCAACAAGAAATGACTTCTAATTTAATTTTCCCTTAATTAAATTAGAAGGAAATTGTATTTCCACTTCACATGACAACGTATACGAGTTAGCGAGTTATGAAGACTTAGTTAGCTCGGACAATTCGAGTTGGGAGTCAAGCTGAGGCATGTAGAGTTCACTCTAGGTTTTAGGGGTTCCGGTTGCGGTTTATTTTGAGTTGTAATTGTTTAACTTAATTATTTGAGATAAAATTAGTTTAACTATTTCTAGATGATAGATGAGCTAGTGAGAGGTCAAGTGAATTAAATCTTATTTAATTCACATGCAATGATCAATCATATAACTCATAATTCACTCTAAATAGTTTTTGAATTGCATTTCTAAGGAAGGCCCAATTGAGATTGGAGTTAAAGGGAAGTATACTATTTATTGTATAATTATTAAATTGTGTAGGTCAAGCATGAGGTCGACGGGATGCCTTGGATGTATTGCGCAATCAATTATTTCGAATTTCCTAATTAATAGGGGCTCAATTCCCTCGGGGAATGCATGAGCAAGGTTGCTCATACAAAGCAAAAGGAATTGGTTAAGTATTGGACCAAACTTGCCGGGATCGAGAGAGAGACGATCGAGAGATAGTGCAAAGAACTTTGAAGCCCTGAGAGAAGCATTGTATTGTTTCGTGTTCTTGACTTTATGCAATATACATGTTGAGCCCCTGATTTTTTTCATTTTTTTATAACATTTCTAAGGCCTTAATTCCCCCCTTTTGAACTCTATTGAACCTTAATAACTCGCATGTTTCCATATTATATGTGTTTTAACCAAAAAGGTGTTGTGAGCTTTAAGGTATGAAAATTGTTCTAAAAAGTATCATTTCACTTCGTTCTTGAGTATTTTTTTAGGTTAAATGTCACCTAATCGAATTATCTACAATTTCAAGGGTGCTAACTAAATCTTATGCACTAATTATCTTCTCGAAGCGGTTCCACGATTTCCTGCGTGACATCCCGTAATTCGTCGATTTCCTAGAGACATCCCGTGATTTCTTGTAGACGTTGGTTTCCTCGTAACCGTTATGATTTCCTACGGTGATCTTAGCGGTTGAGTATGTTCCATTGAGCCTCAAGAAGAATAGAAACATCGGTTTTGTTATGAAATCCGCTTACATGGATGATGTCCTATTGGAAGCCTCAAAAGCTCGCCACCAAAACTACCCGCATCTTCGATCCCTTTCATAAATGGTCGTATTGGGAAATAGCTCCGAAGAACTCAACGAGAGAAGTTTGATCCATGCTTTCGATCATGGATCAAACTCAACATAGCTATTTTTTATTGTCTTTTCCAGCTTATTGTTAGCAAACAGTTACGATATGTTAGTTTTCCTAATTCGGTCAAGTTTATGCCTCTACACTTGTATAAATACTTTTATGTTTTATTTGCAAAGGATTTCGAGATATACTAGACTTCATCACTAATGAAATATGTTTCAGCATTAATATAAAACTACATGTTCCGTTGATCTTGTTGTGTAAACTCATTTAGCGAAATTAAAGGGGTTGTGAGTAAGGGAGGGCCCCCTTTACTCACAACTCCGATAGTTGCAGATTTGTGTTTCTTTTAATTTTTGCTCATGAATTGACATAATCATTGCACGACTTGTTGTTTCTCTTTTCTAACTTGTAGTAGCACATGTATGATGGTTAAATGGTGAATCTTATTTAATGAATATGTTTGGATTCATTTGATCATGCTTTAATTTACATTTGTGAAATGTTAAATTGATTTAATTGTTGTTGGATTGGTCCCTTATCTTTTTCTTATCGAAAGCATCGGAAATTTTAAGTGTTGTAGAGGGATGATTAAATATTCTCCATAGCCTTTGTTTCTAAGTGTTGATGAGGAAAAGAGATATTGAACCTCTATGTGTATGGTTTTGTTTAGAAAATCATTTAAAGTATTAGCTCGCATATATTTTTCACAACATCTCATAAGATTGCTTACACCTGGTTGATGATTTATGTCTCACAAATTATAAGTCTATAATTTTCCCAAACATTTTTTGTGTCGTTGTCGAGAAGGTTCTAAGGGATGATACTAAAAATTTTTTTTAGTATGATTTCTTGTTGTTTGAGATTTTCGAGATCGGGGGAGTCGAAGTGGTAAGATGTTAGGGAAGGCCTACGGACCTATGAAGATCATAATTCGCCAAAGCCATGTCTTGATTGTTTGGTAAGTAGAAGTTTTGAATTTTCTGCATAATATATGAATAGGGTCCAATATTTTCAAATTTTTTTTAGTGGTGGTGTGAGCACCACTTCGTCCACTAATAAACTGGCAAGGACAAGGAAGTCTCAGTAAAGAACAAGGAAATGAAGGAAGAGGAATCCGAACGAGAGGTCCGTAGTTCGAAAAGAGCTTTGTATTTGATCCTAAGCGATTAATACTCCCACTATAGATTCTTCCGTCAAAAATTCTTATGTTGTTGCTCATCTACAATCTCCTCTTACAAGGAAGACAACATCTCTCGCTTAGTGGTCACTTGAAGAGGAATTCCTCGTCATTCATATTCAAGAACTAGAGTTCCAGTACAATTGACTCCGAAGAATTTGTAGCTTACGAGGGTCCTAATCTCTCCCGGGTCCGATATGGCTCATCTAGAGGTGATCGTAATCTGATCGGGGGAAAAAAATTAGCTCAAAAAATGAAAGTGCTCATAATTACACCAAAGTAGAATGACGAGTGACCGGCCCGTCACAAGGAATCCAACACAACTCGTTTCATTGAAAACCGAGTTCGGATGAAGGATTTATGGTCCGTTGATCATTGTTCGCAAACGGGTGGAAATCTTAAAAAAAATTGCGAGAATAGGTACGGTGATGACATGGCGATCCGACGAACATGCAAAAGAATCTTCTTCATTTTTTTAGCATAATGGGGACCGTGACAAGTGTCATAATTGGATTCGCCAGATTTGGTTTGTGAAGGTAAAAATCGCCCAATGTCCTCCAAAGTTGAATGTGGGTTCATGATTATTATGTGTTGAAATTTTTTTTTAATATATTAAAGTTGGATTAATATTATATATATAATTAATATTTTATATGGTTTTAAAAATCATATATATATATTAAATTCAAACTTTATATATTATTAATATAATTCCTCATATAAAACATTTTAAAAAAACCTTCGGTGGTGGTTGGTTTAATAAAAGTTGGCATTTCATTAGACTTTGGGATGTATTTCAATATATCTCCAAAGTATATAACAAAAGTTTAGTGGAGCACATTTCCAAGGGCATGTAATATAAATGTGGAGCGCATTTATTTTATAAACCATTGGTTATACGTATTAATGTGATGGCATATGTTAAACAATGGTGCATGCGTATAATATGGTGCAATAAAAATACTAATATAATTCCTCATATAAAACATTTTAAAAAAACCTTACTGTGGTGGTTGGTTTAATATATGTTGGCATTTCATTAAACTTTGGGATGTATTTCAATATATAGCGAAAGTATATAACCAAAGTTTAGTGGAGCACATTTCCAAGGGCATGTAATATAAATGTGGAGCGCATTTATTTTATAAACCATTGGTTATACGTATTAATGTGATGGCATATGCTAAACAATGGTGCATGCGTATAAGATGGTGCAATAAAAATACATATGAGGGGTGAGGGCAAGGTTCGACCCCATGACTTACCCCATAACACTATTGTCCAACACCAATATGCCACAAAATAAGAATTTTAAAATTAAGGTGCCAATCTTATAATTAAATGTAGTGTGTTTTTCAAGGGCGGAGCGGAGGGGCCAACCCCACGGGCCCAGCCCTCCTCCGCATGACCTCACCATATGACCCGAGTTTTAAGCGCCAAGCACTAAGTGAGGATTAGTGCAGTTAAGCATGCTTATCCATTAATTAAACATGCGGTTAAGATAGCGGAAATTTTGGTGGATTCCCCAAATTTAGCACCACTTCTCGATTTGGTGGAGCTAACTGGTAGTTTTCCAGATTTAGAGGTAGAATTTGGGGAAAACTTTAATGAGGCCTATCTTGGTCAATTTTAGACAAATGTTTGCTCAAGGATAGCCATTCTTAGCAAATTGGCATGTTATGAATCCATTGGAATAGCTTGCAGAGGCAATAGAGCTCATTTACATGTGTTTTTGGTCACTTGAAGAATTTTGAAGCTCAGGGCCACCGGGCAAGAAGGCCATGCCCCGGATCAGTTTCGAAGGCCAAATGGAGTGAATGAATAGTCAATTTTTGATGCATTTGATGCTATGAACACATTGGTATAGTTTATAGAGGCGTTGGAGCACATATGAAGGTGTTTTGTCACTTTGGAGATTAAACAAGCACATAGCCACCGATGTTGGAGGTCAAGCCTAGAGGAGCTGGTAACCAAATTCAGTGATTGAATAGTTATTTTTGGGGTATTTGAGTGTTTTGAAGCTTATGGAATAATCATAAAATACAATGGAGAAATATTGGTTCTTGTAATAATACATTTTACTCATAATCCCAAGAGTGCCTAGCTAGTTAAAGCAGATCCATGGAGATGTATCACAGGAGGGGTGAACTCCATCATCATCTGTTGTGTTATGTGATTGCTCCGAGTTATGTTTCTGTGTTTCATTTGTTGTTATTGAGTTTTAATAAGCTAATTAACTCATAATTTGATCATCAAATACACATAAAACTTGACACTTTAACCCCTTCACAAATGGTTAAATGAGATGATTCTTAAACACATTTTTAATACCGATGAGGGAGCTTGCATAGCAATAATAATTTTTCCCATATTCAGATCAAGAGGGTACTGGTACTATAGATGGGGACTATAATGAGTAGGAAGAGGAACTAGTCACATTTTAATTTCCTATTAGGGAGACTGGTGGAGCTACTCAGATGAAAAGCATTCCTCCCTTAGCCTTGTCTAATTTTCGTGGTATCTCTGGTGAAGATCCTGACGCCTTATTATTCGAATTTTATGTATGGTGAAGAAGCTATGAATATTCTTCCAATGCTCAGAAGTTGAATTTGTTTACTACTACATTAAAGGATGCAACCCTGAGGTGGTTTATGGGGTTGGGCTCAAACTCCATTACAACCTGGGATGAAATGAAGAAGGTATTCCTAAAAAAGTAACAAGATTATTGTAAAACTAGGGACGTCAGGGAAGAAATTTTTGGCATGAATCAGAAGGAAGGGGAGACTCTCGAGGACCTAGTGGAAATATTTCAATATAATTTGCATATATCCAAGATTAATCAACTGCGTAAAGAGACCAAGAGAACAATTTTTCTCAGGGCAATCCGATCGAAATTTCTAGAGGTTTTGAACCTGATGGGAGAAGGTGATGTATCAAAACTAGGTTATGATGATGTGTGTGAGTTGTGTTGACATTATTTAAGGGGAAATTCTAAAGTTAGAGAAGGATCAAGAGCTACTTCTTCCAGATTCATCAAACCAGTTAGTCTGAGCTAGAGTAACCAAAGTTGAAATGGGTAATTTATTTGAAAATTTTAAGACTAACATTCTTAGCACTTTGTCTTCATAGTTGGATGTTTTGCAGGCTAAGAAGAAACAAGAGGAAGTGGAAAATGCCCTGGCTATGTTCTGCTCCAAATGTAGGAAGAAACATCCCTTGAAGTAATGTCCTGCAGACAATATAGAGGTATTCCGAATTTGTGAGGTTGATCATTCTACTGATCAATTTCATTCTCTTCCAGAGATTAAAGCAATATATCTAGCAGATAAGGGAGTTTCCAATGCACTCTATGCAATGGCACCTCAAAAAACATGGAAACCACATCCTACAGGTATGCCAAAAGAAAAATCCAATTTCCTTATACCCAGAATCAGATGTGGAATATTCCAATGCCCTGGAATCCCTAGCCTCCACAACAACCTTGGTAGGGGAACTTTCCTATCCTTGTTGCACAGAATTTTCCGTCTCATAATTTTATTCACTACAACCCATACCACAACAAATGGCTCAGCCACAACAACAACAACTTCAGTTTCCTGCCCCACCAAATCAACCCCATCCCACACAACTTTCTTCCCAACCAGTATCCAACCCCAACAATAAAGCCATCCAATATGCTCACAATATTGGAGTGGCCACTTATCGTACTTTTCCTACCTATTGTATTTCACCACAGCCTCTACAGGAAATTTATGTTCCTGTGTTGCTGTAATTTCTTGTGTCGCTACAGGAAATTAAACTCAGATCAAGAAAGTGGTGACTCGGCCTGGAAAAATTGAAGAGATTATAGAGGAAGATACTCTAGACACACCTGAAGTAGAAAACACACCAGAATCAGCAAAACAAACCATTCCAAAGTCACAAGAACCTTCCTCGTCCCATATTGTCCAACCTCTTTTTCCAAAGAGGTTGGATATGAAAATAAAATAGCTCAAGTTCGATCTTGTGTCTAAACTAAGAAATGTATTTATTAGGATCCCGTTACTGCAAGAAATTAGGGATATCTCGATTTATGTCAAAATAGTGAGGAAGCTATGTACCAAGAAACTAGGGAGACAAAAGAAAGGACCCTCCACAATTAAAGTAGGTGGGAAACTTGCAAGTCTTATGTCCACTAGATTTGCTATTGAGAAATATGCAGACCCTGGAATCCCTGTGGTTACCACATTTATCAATGGGTATCCGATAAGAAACACTCTAATCAATTTAGGTGCAACCATAAATGTGATGACAATGGAGACATTTTCTCACATAGGATCCTTTGACTTATTTCCTACTCCTACCATGTTAGAATTAACAAACAAGTCTAAGGTAAACCCAGAGGGTGTATTAGAGGACATTGTCATTTCATTGGATTCTTGGGAGCACCCTGTAGAATTTTATGTTCTTCAACCTAAGACCAACTTGGGAGGGCATCCTTTGATCTTTGGGAGACCTTGTTTAGCTACGGCAGATGCCTACATAGGGTGTAGGTCTGGAAACATGACCATCACTCATGGAGGCGATACTAAGCATATCAATTTGTACCCCCCTACTAAACCCCTCTTAAGATCAATAACTACTCATTGGGTTGAAGAAGAAGAACATAATTCATAATTTACACATCCAAGTATTGGCAATAGCCCAAGCCATGATACCTAAGGAAAATATGGAGGAAAATCGATAAATTGTTATATTTATAATCCCGATTTTTCACGAAAGCATTTAGAAGGGAAGCCTAGCCATAATATAGATATCATTACGCGGCACATGAACTCTTATAAACATAGTACAACATCTGAATTACATTTAGCCCTATTATATGCATTTCTTGCATATTCAATGACTGAATTTGGAGGTAAGGTAGTTGAAATTTTTCCTGGAAAAACTCTAAATATCAATTCTTCCTTGACTCCTGAGGAGGAGAAACAATTAATTCAAACATTGAAAAAAATTCATACACTTTTTCTTGGGAATATACAGACATGAGGGGTATTCACCTGGACACATGCATTCATCATATCTACATAGAAGGAGATGCCAAGCCTGTGAGACAATCGCAAAGAAGAATGAACCCCTCTTTAAGAGAAATTGTAAAAAATGAACTACAGAAATTGTTAAATGTAGGGTTCATTTATCCTATCTCAGACAGCCAATGGGTATCACCACTAGTTATTGTCCCTAAAATGAATGGTAAATGGAGAGTGTGTGTATATTATAGGGACTTAAACAAAGCTACATTAAAATACCATTTTCCCTTGCCTTTTATAGACGAAGTGCTGGACACTTTAGCAGGGGAGAAGTACTTTTCTTTCCTAGATGGGTTCAGTGGGTACAATCAAATTAGGATTGCTCCAGAGGACCAGGAGAAGACGACATTCACATGTCCCTGGAGTACCTATGCATATAAGGTACTACCATTTGGTTTATGCAACACACCAACCAAATTTCAAAGGGCGATCCTTCGTATTTTCTCTTATCTTTTGCATGATTGCGCAGAGGTTTATGTGGATGATTTTACAGTAATCGGTGATACTTTTGAATAATATTTACATAATGTTAAGATATTTTTGCAGAGATATAAAGAAACTAATATTTCATTGAGTAATGAATTTTTTTTTATGATTATGACTGAGGGTATTGTTTTGGGTCATCATGTTTCTGTTGCAAGAATTAAAGTTGATCTAGCTAAGATCGAAGTAATTGTAAAAATGCCCCCACCAACCAGTCAAAAGGGAGTTTGAAGTTTCCTTGGACATGCGAGGCTACTACATAAGGTTTGTTGATAATTTTACAAAGTTAGCCTCGCCATTGTTTAAATTATTGACTAAGGAATCTTAATTTCATTGGAGTGATGAGTGTCAAGCTGCATTTGATACACTCAAGGAAAATATTTCTTCGACGACCTATCTTGAAAGGTCCAGTTTGGAAATTTCCATTTCATATTTCCACTGATGCCTTTGATTCAGCTATAGGAGTTGTATTGAGCCAAAAGGAAAATCGCGTAACCCATGCTATCTATTTTAAGAGTAAAAATTTAACTCCTGCAGAACTGAATTACATTGTAACTGAGAAAGAGTCCCTTGCTGTAATTTATGATATTAATAAGTTTAGACATTACATCACTGGTTAAGAAGTTTTTGTACATACTGAACACTCTGCTATTTGATATCTCATGAACAAACAAGTCACTAATGGCATGATTACTAGGTGGCTCTTGTTGCTGTAGGAATTTGACATAACGGTATTGGAAATGCTGGGAAAAGAAAATTTGGTATTTGATTTCCTATCTAGGCTCAACCATGCAGGTGAGGATATTCCTGTTAATAATAGCTTTCGATATAAGAATTTTTTTGTTATTTCGTCAAAAACACCTTGGTTTGCGAGACATGGCCAATTACCTTGCTACAGGAAAGTTACCACCCTACTTCTCATCTAGTTAGAAAAAAATAATTATTAGAAAAAGTGTTGATTACTCTTGGATAAAAGGAGACATCTTTTTCACTTGGACCTGATTTGATTATTCATAGGTGTGTCGAGAGGATGAGATATATGATATCTTGAGAGATTGTCACGATGAACCCCCGTGGAGGACATTTTGTAGATAAGCAGACGGGCCTATAAGGTTCTCCACTCGGGGTACTATTGATCAAGTCTTTTCAAATATGCAAAAGAATACATTTGTAAATGTGATAGCTTCCAGAGAACAGGGCGACATGTTCAAGAAGATGAAATTATTTTGCAGCCACAAATTCTCATAGAACCATTCAAGAGGTGGGATCTTGATTTTGTAGGTCTCATCAATCCTATGTCCAAAGGTAATAAGTATATTTCAGTTTGTACTGATTATGTTACGAAGTGGGTGGAAGCAAGAGCACTACCTAAAGCAACTGAGAAACCAGTGGTAGAATTTATTTATTTTTTTCTGATATTTTTGTAATATTTGGGATACCAAGGGAAATAGTTATTGATCAGGGTACTCAGTTTGTGTCAAAGCTTGTGTAGGGAATTGTAAAAAAATATTAGATTACTCATCGGAAGTCAACCCCTTACCATCCACAGGCCAATGTGCAGGTGGAATCAAAAAATAAGGTAATGGAAACAATCCTAACAAAGACGGTGCAATTACATAAGAAGAATTGGTCTGATCGACTTCCCAAGGCATTGTGGGCCTACAAGACCACATGGAGAAACACCACCGACTTCTCCCTGAATGAATTGGTGTATAGAAAACAAGTTTTACTACCAATTTAATTTTAGATCGAAACTTTTAAGATGGTAGCAGATTTTGGCATAGACCTTAATGAAGCACAATAACAGAGAATCCAACAGCTTAATGAGTTGGATGAGATTAGGCAGGATGATTTTCAGCATACTAATCTTATCCAACAACAATAGATCTAAATGGCACGACAGATACATTAAGAAAAAACAGTTCAAAGAGGGAGAATGGGCATTGATGTTTGATTCGAAATTTAATAATTTTAAAGGGAAATTTAACACACATTGGCTTGGCCCCTATGAAATTGAGAAAGGTTTTGATAATGGATCTATTTGGGTTAAAACAATTAACGATGGAAATGTTAACTTCTTAGTGAATGGGCACATACTCAAGCTATATCAGAAGCCCTAATCTAAGGATAAATTTGTGGAAGATATTGTGAAGAAAAAAGAGCTGGAAATGGTGGGAAGGGGAGTCATTCCTTTCACTACCTCTTCTTGATTTCCTACCATAATAAACCGAGCTCACTTTGTTCCTTCTCGTGCTCAGTATTTTATTCCTTTTTCCAGCCCCAATGGACTAATTACGAAAAAGGAGCCCCCTTGCAGTCTTCTTTTTCAGTATTTCAGACTCTCTAAAATTGAAATCTGGCAAGTATGAACTGCCCTGGGCTCGTTAAAATCACAGGATAGTAGATACTTTGGGATCCTTAAATTAAATTATGTCTTTCAGTTAATTTTTTATTTTCTCGTGTTGGACTGATGTGGGATATCTTAAGGCCCTACGTCCAACAATCTTGGCCCATCGACATCATCAAATTATCTGGGTTCAAGATAAGAGACTTTCAATGCCTTGAAGCTCGTATACCTTAATGACATGCTATCTCATCAGTAGAAATGGAGATTCATCATGGCTCCTTAACTGTTGGATCTTACAGGGGGTTCGACAATAGCTCATACATTCACACCTGATAGGATGCTTCGGATTTACCTTGGTCCTCACTCTCATTAATGGTGATGGACCTCGAGTTGGTTAACAGTTGACCTTAATGGTTGGTAATCCAACCAGATCACTACAAATTCTACCTCAACACCTATATTCATGTGCAGTGATTTGTACAAGGGACAATACGGTTCATTGCAGAGGGATTTCCTGCAAAAAATTACAACAGTTTCATTTCCTGTAGCAAAATCACTTATTTCCTAAAGAACAAATTTCAAACATAACATTATCTTAAATAATCTGGAAAGTACTGATCATCTTCATCATTATTTGAGGCCATGTAACTACACAATTTTTCATATGATATGGTTTCAAATTGGTTTATTATTCCAAGGCAAGTGCATTCGTCACCCAAGGTACTTGACCGTTGTAAGGTAAGATCGAGCAGGTACGTTTGGCATCAGAATACTTAAGGTAAAAAGGTAATGGTACGAAAATTTTGAATTTGCATAAGTATGAGTCATGGCCACCCTTGCGGAATAAGGCAGCTATGAGTTGTTTGTTTCATAACATGAGTGTTGTCTTGAGGGTTCCTGACCCACGTTCAGAGTTTATCGCGCAACCAACAAACCCTCCAACTACTGGCCCTTTTGGTAATGACCTACTTGTGCAGATCATAGTCTCACCCGAAATAGTATGGGGGGGTGCTGGAACCAAGTTTTCACACCCTGAGGAAAAAAAATAATGAAGTGGCCCTAAAAAAATCGATTGCAGACTTATATCAATCATAAACAGATGTGTGCAATGCTTAAAATATTACAGACATAATCGTAGATCGCTTTAGCGCAGATATATTATAACATAACCAGATCCAGAACTAAACAGAGTGTAATTACTTAAGCAGATTCATAAATAACCATAACATATATCTTTGTGCAAATATAAATAATCAATACAGAAGCAATGCGATCTCAACAGAACAGATAAATCAGATCAACACATGATGTTCACCAAAATCAGTCCTTGTATTAATTCAGATCCTTTCAATACATCAGACTTTCCCCTTACACATAACCCTTCCGTGCACACAGCCAGTGGAGTCTGCACACAGCCAGGATTAGGTCTCTGCACACACAGCCAGCAGGAGCCTTTCTACCCAACCTAGAAAAACCTTACACAAGTATTATAGACGCATAAACAGTCAGATCAGAATAATCTATTCAGCTTCAACTACTTTACTTAGACTTGATCTATCTATTTATATTCTTCTAGTGCGCAGATACTATGGTCTCAAACCATGGTTTGAGGCCCACAGTTTACCCTTAAACCCATTTACATCAAAATAGGAACTTTGACCCATCCCAATGCCCCTTGACTCATTTGTGCATCGTGCATATACAAAACTTGTACAAAAAGTTATCAGAAAGTGTAGTGTAGGGGACCCCGCTCCAATAGGCCCCCAACACAAACATGTGACTCGTCCCGAGTCACTGAGGCGTCTGCTCCTTAAGCTTGGCTTGGAGCGTGCTGACAGAAGATTTCAAAGGGAGCACCATTTCCAAAATTTGCGCCAAATTTTATATGGATACTACACCTCTTGGTGACAAGATTCTAATGGTGCTATCCGTTTCTGCAACAAACGTCTCCTTTTTTTTACCACTTTTTGGCTTGGAGGTATAAGGGTGTAATTTTGCATTGATGCTTGTATTTTCATTTTATTTTCCACTTAATGAAAGATGGCCTCCCCACTGATTGAGCAGGGCCTGGAGACGTAGTACCTCCTGGAAAAACTCCATTATCAAGTTCTTGTCTTCTTTGTATGATTTTATGTGCTTCTCTCTTCTTATTTCATGCCTTTTAAGTTTCAAGGTTAAGATGAAATTTTACATGTAATTCTTTATTCCATCTCGAAGCTAAAGATCTTGGATCAATAGTCCAGTCCAACCCTAGCAGTGCAGACTAAGGATCAGTATCGTCTACAATTTGTATGACTTAAAAGTCTACCATCACCTTAACACCCTCGATACTGACTACAACTTGCAGCAGCCTCCCTAAAGGAATGATCTTCTGTTGATTGGCCATGCGCAGTTGAATGGTAGACCACTCCAGATTTGGCTCTCCCATGTGCTACCGTGTTTTCTTAGGTAGAAAATTAGCATCTGATCCTAGATATAGAAAAACCTGGTCCATCTCATAAGCACCAATTTGTGCGGTCATATGCATCTCCCTACCCATTCTCTTCTTATTATTATATATATATTTTGACTGCTCGTTGTTCTACCATCAATTGTTCCTTCTATGCGCAATTATCTATCGAAACCAGAAGATTTTCTACTTCTTTTTTGTTGCGTAGTAACTTTATGCATGCTTGTAGAAATGGTTTGATCTCTTCATCTCCTCCTGCTTCCTTTATTGGTCTACCTAATGTTGATGCACTACCCTTTGCAAATTATTTCAGTGCTTCAACAAAAGTCTCCATTGCGGGTTGAAGATCAAATTATTCTTTGTTTTCATATGCTTTACGGATCCATACACCAGTGGCCGGTTGTTTTCCCTTATCTTCATTAGTGGCTACACAGCTCCTAGTAACCACATTCACTCTGGGATCTTCTTCACGGGTTTCATCTCTCACCATCTGAAGATTTTGTGTTGGATTCTGCGTCTTCTTCTCTTGCATTTTAGCAATAAATATAGGACAATCATCTATTACATGATCAAATTTCCTACAATACCTACATGACTGTCGCACTAGATTAGGACAATCATGCACATAATGACCAGCATCTCCACAGTTATAGAAAATGACTTGTCCTCTTCCTAGAATAGATGATCCACCTTCTCTGACTCTTCCTCTGCCCTGAAATCCTCCATACCCAGAGGGGTATGTTGGTGAAGTAGGCTCAGCCTGCATCCTATATATTTCAGCTTTATTTAACATCATATCATAAGTGCAACAATGTTTCTCATCATGCCCTAATGACGAATAGAATCTACAAAATAATTGCTTCAATTCAGGTTGATACTTTCCGATCCTTGGGTAGGAATCTGTGTCATGTAATCCAGTGATTTGAAAAATTTTGCACCATACAAGAATCTTCAATGGAATAGGACCTCCAACGTTCAAATAATTGTTGAAGATAGGACATTGATCTTTATGGTACCTGGAAGCTTTACATTTTATGCACCAAATTTCCACGCAAACCTCCTTGCCCTTATCCTTGTGCAGGCTTTGAATGTCTAGATGCATGGCTTCTAACTTATTATGTATCTGTTGAGTCCCAAGCGCAATAGGTGTTGGAGTAGCCTCTAATTTCATTGCAACCTCCATAGCCTCAGCCTGTGTGGAAATCCTTTTTTGACCTAAGGGTTGGCGCAGATGCAGGAGCAACATAGAAATGAACCACTCCTTATATTGAGTATCATCGATGACAAATCCACCATATCTGATGGTGCGCTTTAGTATTTGGTGTGCCTCACATACAGATTCATCAACCTCCTCATGAATCTCTTTCATTTCTGTCACCAGCTATGTGTATGACTTAGGCTTCTTAAACTGCTCTTTTAGGGCATATTTTATTTGGTCCAAGGTAGCATTAGGGTTTGCTTGAACATACCTAATGTACCAATCTAATGCGCGATCCTGGAAAGCAGTAGCCAACTGCGCTTTCTTAATATCATTATTATTAACCTGCTGAGCCAGCCATACAACCTCAATCACAAACCAAAAGTGCTTAGTATCTTCATTTCCAATGCCTCTGAAATTAGGTAACTTCATTGACGCAACGATATCTGCTTCTGGGGGAGGTGGAGGTGGTGGTGGAGATGGACTGCGCGGTGGAGTGGTTTTTTTGTGATGTGAGTGAATAAGTGGAGTGGATGGGGTTGGAAACAGACTCGAGGGTTTTTGGTGTGATGAGTTTTCTCCTTCAGAAGCACTAGAGCTACTAGTTTTTGGTTCACCTTCACTATTAGATCTAGGCTTCAGAGGGTTATAAATATTTTTTTCTGAATCTTCGCGGTAAATTTTTCCACTACACGTAGTCGAGCCTCTTCGAGGCATTCAAGCAATATGTTCGCACAGAAAACCCTGTTCACATAATAGCATTTTCAGCAACAACTTCAGAGAGTGCGGGAACTTACCTCTAGGGCCTTTGAAAAACCTTCATTCTGCTTCAGAATAGGATACAAATTGATCGATGGAAAATTTCGTCACAAATCCTCCCAAGAGGCTATCGATCCAATGATCTACCATGTGGGTTATCTTATTGTCTAACTTTTCTACTTTCTAATTCAGCTCAGGAGCCCACTTAGTGACTCAGTCGTCCTTCATGAAGGTATTGAATTCAGCCACGCGCAACAACCACTCTTGCAAGTCATTTGTAAAGGAGCAAAAGAATATCTCATGAAATTCAGTATAGATGTATTTCTGTACCCATTGTTCGTTAGACAGTTTAGTACTTGAGTTCTCTTGGAGTGCGAACTCAAGGATATTTCTATCCAGCCAATCTTGTAATTTATTCGTGAAGGGTGCCACAACATCAAATCTCCCTCAAAATTATCTCGGTTCTGGAAAGAGAACCATTTGTTGGCTTGAGGGGTCCTAGCCCAGGTTCAGAGTTTATTGTGCAACCAAAAAACCCTCCAACTACTCGCCCTTTTGGAAATAACCTGCCTTCGCAGATCAAAGTCTCACCCGAAGCAGTATGGGGATGTGCTAAAACCAGGTTTCTACACCCTGAGGAAGAAAATAATGAAGTGGCCCTAGACAGATCAATTGCAGACTTATATCAATCATGAAAATATACGTGCAATGCTTAACAGATTACAGACAGAATCATAGATCTTTTTAGCGCAGATATATTATAACAGAACCAAATCCAGATCTAAACAATGTGTAATTACTTAAGCAGATTCATCAATCATTAAGATGCATAAATAACCATAACATATATCTTTGCAGAAATATAAATAAGCAACACATAAGTAATGTGATCTCAACATAACAGATAACTCAGATCAATACACGATGTTCACCAAAATCAGTCCTTGTATTAATTCAGATCCTTTCAATACATCGGAATTTCCCCTTACACATAACCCTTATGCTCACATAGCCAGGACTAGGTCTTTGCGCACATAGCCAGCAGGAGCCTTTCTACCCAACCCAGACAACCCTTACACAATTATAGACACATAAACAGTTATATCATAATAGCCTATTCAACTTCAACTACTTTACTTATACTCGATCTATCTATTTATATTCTTCTAACACGCAGATAGTATGGTATCAAACCATGGTTTGAGGCCCACAGTTTACCCTTAAACCCATTTACATGAAAATAGGGACTTTGACTTGCCCCAAATCCCCTTGACTCATTCGCACATCGCACGTATACAAAACTTGTACAAAAAGATATCAAAAAGTGTAGTGCAAGGGACCCCGCTCCAACAATGAGTTCCGATTCCCGATTATTATTTTGATATGTACGCCGGTTATCTTCCCAACATTTATCCCACGGGACGAATCATGATGACATTCATGATCACGTTCTGCGTCATTCTAAATTTCCTCAATACCCCGAACTTTTCTTAATTTAAGTTATTCATGTTTTTATCGGGTTTTAAACTATCTTGCTTGGTCTTAGAAGCATATCAGCGAACTAAATAAAACTCTGCTCTCTCCCACTACTAGTTATTGTCAAAAATGTGGTATGCCATCAAGTTCGAACCTTAGGGTCCTGCATTACTGGATGTTGACACACGGAGTAAGGTAAGGTTGGAGAAGGCACGATGGCTACCTTTGTTTCTAAATTTCAGCGGGCGTAACTCAAAGGTGATGAAGTCTTTTTCCTTAAATTGAAATGGCGACAGGGCACGGGTGGCTAATGTTAAGTTCAGATTAATGGAGGAGTTGGTAGCCCAAGCTTGTGGAATTCCACAGGAAGGGGAGCGTTGGTTTAAAAACCAACGATTCAACAAGGACATTTGTGCACCCTTCCTCAGAAAAGAGCATGCAAGCCTGGACTAGAGTAAGGGAATTCCACGGGATTACCTCAGAAGTAAGTATCAGTGCCTCTTATTTTTCCTACAGAAGTATATCACCTGTGAAGGTTTTTTTGGGTTAGCTTTTCTGTTTCATATTCATTACCTTGGCCATTTTCGAGACAGGCCCTTCAATTTACCATATTATCTTATAATGTCCTTGTTGGAGATGTCTACTTCTACCAAGGAGAGGGCAGCACATATAGAGGAGAACCTCTATCATCATGGTCTTGTAAAAATTATCATGATAGAGGTTTTGAATAAATAGAACAAAATGTGCGAAGAATTTTTGGTGGAGAATTACTTTGTGGATGACAGGAAGGAGCCTAATTCACCAGAAACCAAAGAGGCAGAACCAGCGAAGAAGCTGAGAAAGAAACTCTGGACCTGTAGTCAGTTGACAGAGGAGGTTAATATCCACTTGGATCCAACAAATGACTTCCCCGCTAGTCTTGGGACCACCTCCCATGCATTGTTTCTGATAATGGAGTCATACTCCTCAACTATGGCATCAACCCATGTTGGTTGCTACACTGCTTCCTCAAAAGAGGATGGTTCTGTCACAATACACTCGCTCATAAGAGCCATGTATCCAGTATAATTTTATGGGGAACTTCTCTACCTACTTTGTGATGTAGGTGCACCTACATTCTCTGTCGCATCTAGCATCAATATGTCAACCTCTTTGGTGCATTTCCTACCATTATGGTGGATGGACTTGCATGAGTGGTTTCTGTCACTCCATGATCCTCTGCTTGTGGTTGCTCCGCATCCTCGGGTTCATCCTTCGGAACTAAGAGCTCCTCATCTACATTCAAGTCAAGATCCCTCTCAAGGGACAATCACATGGCCTTCTCCTCATCAAATTTCACAACTCTCTCGACAATTGTCATCCTATTAGTTGGAAAATACATCCGATAGTTTTGGGGAGTATCAATGTACCCCACAATATCCCAACCTATGTTGTTGGTTCAAGCTTCTTCTTTGCATCTTTGGTCATATGGCAATAGAAAGATGAGCCAAAAATTTTAAAATATGAAACATCCATTTTCTTACCTAAAAAAACCTCCTCTAGTGTACTCATGCCAAGTATTCAATGAGGACTACGGTTCTGCACAAATACCATTGTGTTGCATGCCTCTGACCACATATGCAATGGTAGGCCCTGATTATGTAACGTAGCCTGTGCTACTCCCACAATTTTTATTTTCTTCCTTTCTACAACCCCATTCTATTGTGGGTTCTATTGTGGGTTAAGAGGTGCAATCAATTCTCTTTGAATTCCCTCTTTGGTGCAGAAGTTCTTGAATTCATTAGAGATATACTCACCGCCATTGTCGCTCCTTAGAGCCTTCACCTTATTCCTCGTATCTTTCTCTACCACTGCTTTGAACTCACAAAACTTGGAGAAGGTTTGATCTTTCTTCTATATAAATAAGATCCAACACTTTCTAGAAAAAACATCAACAAAAATCACATAATACTTGTGCTTTGTTGTGGAAGCTTTTGATAATGGTCCACACACGCTTGAGTGAAATCTCTCAAGGATTTCCACTATTCGGATCTCCTTCTCATGAAAGGTGGCCTTTGTATACTTCCCCATGGTACATCCCTTGCATGTATCTACCTGCGCATGTGTACCTTTTGGAAGACCTGTAGAAATTTGTTGCATGATCCTCAAATCATTGTGGTGTAGATGGCCCAACCTCCTGTGCCATCACTCACCAGTATCCCGGCTCAACACCTCATCTGCTTTACTGCTCAATGTTGTGCATCCATCTACAGCAAGTTTGTAGAGGTTCTTCACATGAACCCCAATATTATTTACCTGTACTGTGGCTTTGTGAAAAAGGAACACCTTTCCTTCATTGAAAACCACATCATATCCAAGATCCTCCAACATAGAAACTGAAACTAAATTATTTTTAAAACCTCGTACATGCATGACATATTTTAATATGAAAGGTTTACCTGACTGTCTCTAGAAAGTAACTGTACCAATCCCGGTAGTGCTATACCTCCCGTCATCACCCATCTCGATGTGCATCTGAAGATCCTTCTCCTCCAAACTACTAAAGGGTCCTTTGTTTCCAGTCATGTGGAAATATGCTCCACTATCCAAGTACCACATAGATCCCATAACAGTTGACACCATGCATGTAATGAGAGATAAATCCAACTCAAAATGTAAGGCCAAAGCTTCGCCTGCTACAGCTCCTGAAGCCTTCTTGTTGTTCTTCTTCTTTTGTGGACAAATTGTGGCATAGTGTCCATGATCATGATAGTGAAAACATTTCACCTTTGACATGTCATGCTTCTTGCCTTCTTTTTCGGTCTCAGATTTGGAATAGGACTTCTTCCCCTTCCCCTTCTTTGCCTTACCAGTTAAGGCACAATTTCCTCATCATCATTCTTGGATGAATTTATCAAGGTTTACATCCATGCTTGTGGCACTAAAAAATCAATCCAAAATTTCTTTAAACATCTTCCATTCATCCACATTCCCTTGACCAAATAATAATACATCAACAACAAACAAGATATGCATTATCGCCACATGAGGGCCAAATTCCACTCCTTTAATTCTTTCATTATTGTTTGCTTCCAATATTAACTTGGTTAAGCCTTCATTGGTGAGAAAAAACAGAAATGGAGATAGGGGCGTCCCTACCTTATTCCCCTTGAAGCCCTGAAGAATTCAAAAGGCTCACCAATGATAAGAATATCATAATTAGTAGATCAAAACAAGTTAATTATAAAAGTAAATGTGGATTCCCTTCTTAAATGATAATTTATGTCAAATGTCTAAAGTTACATCTAGCTTAATTCAATTTATCTACATGTATAAGGTGAGGCTTTTTGTCTAAAGGCAATTAACTATACATATAAAGTGAAGATTTATGTTTACATCTAACTCAATTCAAGTAAAGCACACATATAAGGTGAGGTTCTTTGTCTAAAGGAAGTTAACAATACATATAAAGTGAGGCTTTCTTTGTTTATATGCTTTTTAGATGTTTTTAGACATTATTATTTTTTAGTTGCAATAAAAGTTTTTGTTTTGTTAAGATGGTGTTTAGTCAAAATTATAGTTAAGTTAGTTTATAGATAAGGTGATATTTAATTCATGAGGTGTAGACTAGTTGATTTGTGTGGAGTTTAGTTCCTATCAGGTTATTGATTTAAATTCCATGGGGAAGGATTATGGGTGGAAGCTACTTGTGGAGAATAAAAATTGTCTTATGCAGTGTCCAAAGCCGATTAAACTTTGCATAATCCTAATAACAACAAATTATTATTTCATCCAATAATAAAACTGAAATTAACTTAAATATAATCTAATAAAAAAATAAAAAGTACAACCTTGATATCCTTTAATTAAAATGAATTCTTCAACCCCCTTATGGGGGTGTTAATGCAAAGGATGTGATGGGTAATAAAGAAGATGAGGACATGGTCTAATATTGAATGCAACAACATGCAATGTTTACAGTTGGAAATTTCTATCATTTGAAGTCGTATGGATGGTTTAAGATCCATTGTTTGGGGTTTTCTAGAGGTGAGGTTGGTCCTCGACCTCCTGTTGCATGTATCCTATCTCGTCTATGATAGCGAAGAGCTTGGTGTTGAGACTCAACTCTAGAATTGTGGTGGAGAAATGTGAAGTTGCTAGATTGTGAGGGCGGTGGCAGAAACGACAAAGATTCCTAAGAATTTTGGTTTGAGTATTGTTGTTGGGAACTTTGAAGGTTAGTGGGTTGGCATCTTTTTTAATTGTCACTTCCTTCATGGAGCCTTAGGTTGTTTCCTTTTGTTGCCTAGTTTTTCTAGTCATTTTGTTTATTAGTAGTGTCAAAATTCTAAGTTTGAAGTCTCAGAGTCTTTTTCTTTGGCTCTGGAATACCAGCCTCAGATCATGTTTAAGGGTTGGGGTGGTTTGTTTCTTTGCAGGTGTCTCCAGTTTTTGAGCCACATGATTTGTTCAATATTTGGGCAGTCGTTTATTGAATTGGTTAAGGCTTTAGGGTGTTGACATGCTAAGTTTGTTGTAAGGCTATAAAGACCATGGTGGTTAATGTTGTTTAGGGCGTCTATTCATCGAATTGGTAATTGGGGCTTTGGTTATATTTGGGTCTCTTTTTGTGTTTAATGGTGTCGGGGTTTGACTATTATATAGAGGCTACTAAGCCTTTTGTCTCTCTTGACGAAGTATATGTAAAGTCTAGAGTTTATGTTCTAAGCTACAGTGATGATATTTTAAGGTGGTGTCACGATCCTGTTGTTGGTGGGTCTGGTTTATTTTCTTTTTTTTTTTAGGAAGAGGAATTCATAGCAATTGTTTAAGGCGTGCCCCCGAGGTCATATCCATGCCATTGAGATAGAGAATGTGATGTAGATGGGGGGGAGGTGGCTATGCTCCTCAAGATCAATGAGGAGCAAGACTCTTCACTCATGACTCGACTGCCACCTATTTCAATGCGATTTAGTCAGAGATTAGGAAAGAAATTTGAAAGCTATAAACTCAAACAGGGATTGAAAGACAAATTCATTCAGACTTCAATATCATGGAGGATATGTCAGCATGGGTTCCTGAACCTGGCCACACCACGGGAAAGAAGAACCAATACTTGAATTTGGTGGCTTTGCAAGTTAACAAATGAAGACCCTCTTGGGCCTAGTCTTGAAAGACAAGCAAGTGGAGTGCTATAATGTCTTTGCCTCCTTGGAAGACATCAAAAGGATGCTTAGAAACAAACATTTCTACCTGGACAGGTTTGAATCCCGCCTGGCACATGTGGAAGGCTATATCATTTGTGAATCAAATATCAATGATTTGATGGACATCGGGGCTCTAGTGTGAGGGTCCCTACAACAATCTCATCTTCGGAAAATGATCTGTGACCAAGCAAGATGGCTTATCAGTTTGGCATATTATGCTTTAGTCTTCGGCCCAGAATATATGGCATATGTTTATTTTGAAGGTATTGAATATTGGTTGTTGTTATGGCTCGTCTTGACGCAGACATATGCTTATTTTAAAGGTACTGAATATTGTTTGTTTGTTCTGGCTCGTCACGACGTATGTTTCTATGTATGGCTTATTTTGGTGCCAACTATGGCATGTTTGTGGGTTTGTTTGGATAATTACGTTTTTTTGGCATCACTATGTATAGCAGCTTAATGCTCATGTCGCTAACTTGGACGCTCTTTGTTTGCATTAGCAAGGTCACGTCGACTATGGTGATTATATGTGTAATTCTATGATAATTTTATTCGCTAGCAATGTAATGGGTTGTGGGGATATGTTGTTGTCGTCGACCAAAGTGCACACACGACACACAGCTATGATAGGTTTCCTTTGTAATGGGGTTTACATGTGGGCCTTATAGTCTGAGTCTTGTATATCGAACTGTGACAATGAGAAACAAAATCCTAAGAGAGTAGTCTAGAGAAATTATGTATCTGTGTTTTGTTGAACAATACAAAAACCTCAATTTATCCTTAAGAAAACAACGAATTCTTCAAATTTTTAAATCATATCTCAATTTAATTTAAAATTTAACCAATTCTATCCCGCAAGACATTTTTATCAAACCATTTATTTATAAATAACATTCAAGACATTTTTTTTACTTAACATAATATCCAACTTAACATGTACCACCCTTATCAAACCATTTATTTATAGTTTAATATATAATTTAATTAGCCTAGTTTATCTTAAAATTGTGATGGCCTACACAACCGTGAGCTATGGCACAACGAGAGGCCAATATAGTGACCATCAGATATGACATAAACAACAATGCCTTTTTTAATACCATGTGAATATTAATCTTTTCCGTGCCATATTTCCTCGTGCCAATATTCTTTAATGACAACGAACATCTCAAGTATGTAGGCTATAATCAATATGGGGCCCTTCTTGGTTTGAATAATACTTTATTTGTCGCAACTCATTTGGGTAAGTATTCAATGGTATAAACCAAATTGACAACGTCTTATAACATTGCGTTGGAGTTTTTAGGTACTTTTGTTGAAGAAGAAGTATAAAATGATATCAAAACAACGGACAAAAACAATATTAAGTATTTTGTTAAATATTATGATATTAAGGAATAAAGTTGGGATGTTTTATTTTTAAATTTATTTATTTTAAGATTTTATGATTAAAGAAAGTTGATAATTATTGATAAATTAGGAGAATTAAAAGAAAATTATTAAAATTTTATTATAAAAATTATAATTACTGTATTTATGAATTTAATTTCTTTATTTTAATAATAAGAGAAAATATGATAATTTTGTAAATATAAATAAAGAAAATATGCAAAAGAAATCAATTTTCTTAATGAAAAATTGTGTCAAGATGAAAAGTTGTGTCAAATTACCATATAGATTGAAAAATGTTATTTATATTGTGTTAGAATGCTATAAGATTCATACTTTTTTTCTCTATGAAAAGTTGTGTCCAAGTCTCATATAGATTGAGATTCATAAGATTAAGATTCATATTTCTTTTCTCCATGAAAAGCTGTGTCCAAGTCCCATATAGATTGAAAAAATGTTATTTATATTTTGTCAATGTGCTATAAAATTCATAGTTTTTTAGACAAAAAATAAAAAATCGTATAAAGACAAATTATATATAGATTGAAAAAAAAATTATTTATATTATGTCATGCTATAAGATTCATAGCTCTTAGAGAAGAAAAAAAAAAAGACTCTTATTTAAAGACAAAAATTATATGAGATAATTGATAATGATTGAAAGGACATTGAATATCTCTAATAAAATCAACTTAATTTCCAACATGTACCAATTAGACTTTGAAGTTGAATAGATTTATACAATATCAATATCTTATTAACTTGTTCAAATTAAATCATCTTTAATATATTTCATTTTTTATTTATTTATCATAATTATATTTATAATAACTTTATCTCTTCATAATATTAACATTTCATTATATATCTTTCTTTTTCTTATCTTTAACTTTCTTCTCCTTATTATACTTTCAAACTCTTCCAACTCTCCATAATTGAAAGAACAAAACCCAAGATTTAAAATTGTTTTAAAAAAATGAAACATTAAAGAGAAAGCGTGACAAGCCTTCTAATTCCATGTTAAATTCCATGTTAATCTGATAATCTTCTATTTTAAATTTAAAATAAATTTATCTTAATAAATTTTAATTATTATTTTTAACGCTAAAACTATTATTTTAATATTATATGGTTAAAACCTTAAAATGAAAAACAAATATATAAAAAAATTATAAATTTTTCAAAAAAATTAAGTACAATACGTATCACTTTATTACTTTTCACACAAATATGTGTGAACAATATGCTTCCGAAGCAGATAAATAACCACCGAGTAGAACAATGTTATGGGTTACAGGAAGCTTTTTATAAGAGAAATGTGTGAATCAAGATCAAAGTGAGTGTAATGAATAAATATATTTTCAAAATTATTAAAAAGGTATGGCCTTATAAGTTTTGTATTTGCATTCGTAAGGAAGCATTAATGACGAAGGGTGGAGAGCCTAACCTACGTTAACTTCATAACCTTTATTACAAAGGTTAAGCAAGATTATTATTAGTAATTGTATGTCTAGGTGCAATGAATGTTGATAAGAGTGAGTAGTTTAGGAAAGTGGAAGATAATAAATAAGTGAAATATATTGATAATGAAATATATTTGAAATTTGAGTTTTTATGTACTTTATGAAATTTATGAATTTCATGATAGTTTTAGATTCATCGTTTCTCTTATATTCCTTGGTCAATCTATTACACAACAACCAGTTTAAGTCAAATTTGACATAATGAGTTTACACCTCTATATCAATTATGATATTATGAAGCTGTGAAATTTTTTGAGTATGTGAACATTGTTGCAAATTATAGTTTTCATCAATTGTTGCAACTGATGTCGGCAGAGCTCTCTCCTTTCTCGCCACATAATATGGATAAGTGTTGGGTTGGATGCACACAAACGTTTTAAAAATTCTAGATGTACAAACTGGTGAGGGCCACTATGAGAGGCGACAGGTGCAAACATTGGCGGACATTATTTCATTTATATGGGTGTTCTCTTGTTTCTCTTTGTGTTGTTTGTCTCCCTTGCGTCGCAAAATTGGAGCATTTGTCAAGACGTCAGTGCCATCAAGCAAATTGATGAGGGCCGCTAGGAGAGGCAATTGTTGCACACGTCGACGAACATTGTTTCATTTATATGGGCGTTCTCTTGTTTCTCTTTATGCCAGTGTCTCCCTTTCCTCGCAAAATTAGAGCATCCATTAAGAATTCAGTGTCATCATGATTAAGGGAACGAGGCGAGGTAATGTTTGTAATTAACATTTTTAATTCATTGTATGTTCTTAGCAATTTTTTTATATCCTTTAAATCATAAATAGGGGCACTAGTGGGCAAGGTCCAGATCTAGGAGATCCTAGGGGACCTCCTACACCTCGCGAGGAAATTTGTGTCATACAGCATAGAGTTGCTTCAGTCTAGCCATGACGACAAACACCTCACGAGTGCTTGAGCATTGTCCGTGCTTGCAAGAAATTAGCAATTTATGGAAAGAACTTTGAAGGAGCAATGAAAACCGATCACTTGTCAAACTTGGATAGGTGCGAGGAAGACAAAAATTTAACTCTCGAATTCATTGATCAATATTTGCACACCAAAAACCCGTAGAAAAAAACACCTTTTGGCAGGCATAATTAGTCATCATCATAATAATAGAAACTCTAACCTAATAAAAAAAAATTGCAACTTTACAAAACAAAATGCTCTCTTATGAAATGTCTATAAAAACTTATTTTGAGAAACATCGCATTTATCATCTTAATAATAGAAATTGTAACGCATAATAAAAAGAAATTGCAGCTTTACAAAATAAACAGTTCAATGCTTTTTTTTACAAACCAAACAATTTAATGTTATTTTATGGAATGTTTATGTAATTTATTTGGAAAATATTTCATGCTATAGATGACGAGTGAGTGCACATGGAAAAAATCTTTGAGACGGTGAGTGCACGTGGTAGTTTTGAATGCAAACTAACAGACGACAAAACCTCCCCTTATTAAAAGCTAATCTAACTTTGCCATCAATGAACAACTTCCGCGTGATATGAGAGTTGTCAGTCACAGTATATGCAGTACTTGTTATTTGCCCAACCACAAACTCTGGTCACGACTTTATCGCTTTCCCCAACTACGATTTGTTCCCTTCGCTTATAATAGTTGGGCAGGAGTTGCAAGCTCTCCCATATTCTTGCACATCCTATAATTCTATTCTAATGTCCAAATCTGCTACCCGCAATGGATTTTTCCACGCCTTTTCCTATGAGAATTTGACCACAACCACAAACAGATTTTTGAAACACCATGTGGTGATGTTCCCGTTCATGGCTCAAAATTACTTGTAAAACTAACTGCTATTTAAAAAAATTAGATTAATATTTATATATATATATATATTATATATATAAGTAAGATATTTATCACTTTCAAATTTATAAATATGATGTGTAATTAATATACTTCAAAGTAAAATAACTATTATTTAGAAGATTGCCACTAGCTATAAGAATGTGTGAATCAAAATCAAAGTTAATACAATGAATAAACATAAATCAAGAACTATTCAAAAGGTAGAACATAATAGACCACATCCAACATGTTCACAATATTAGTTTTGTTATGGTTTTAGTGTATACTCGTCACGGTTTTTCTCATTGGCCATCTTATGGTCGCATCGACTAGGGGGAAATTCATCTTTCTTTTAAAAATGATTAATTGTAGAACAATCCTCATGATGTGGGCGAGAATGCTTCTCCTATTGGCCCAAATGATGTCTTAATTGTAATAGTTTTGATATTCATGTGGGCATGAAGTAGAATTTTGGGATTTTCCGAAATTGCTTCTGTAGTAAACATTATCAACGTTTCAAATCCAATCCCTGGATACATCATCAAAACATAAGAATCAAGGAGAAGAAAAGGAGAATGATAGGATATATAAAAAAATAAATATAAATGGTCACAATTTATGGTTATTTATTTATTATATCATCCTCTTTTTCTTCTTCTTGACTCTTATGTCGAGATGATGTATCAAGTTATTGGATTTGAAATGTTGACTTGTCAATATGTTTATTGTGGAGTCAACTTCAAAAATATCAACATTTAATGTTTTGGCAACTTAACCTCTCGATCTGATTGGTGCTCCAATATCCACATATCACCAATTGAATTCCATGACCATCACTTCAATTAAGGATCTTAATCTCACTAATCCTGTGTGATTTATTTCCAAAGTTGCAGTTGCACCTTGGAAACCAAGGCAATACATTCCTCGAACTAAATTTAGGACAAAATATGTAATCAAAGATCGAATGAACAACCAACTATATCCACTTCGTGATGATCATGTCATCATAAGAAAATTCATGGGCTTGTTGCCTTCAAACAAGGACCCGATCAACTGGATAAATACCCATTGGAAACTTAAAGGCTATATTGAGCTTAAGCTAGGTTCAAAGGGATTTTTCACTGCCATTTATTTTTCGAAATATTAGGAAAAAAAATGGACGGCCTTATTTTTACATATCTATTGGCTTGTACTTTAGACACTGAAAGAATAAATTCAATCTTGATAAAGGATACTTTGCACATAATCCAATATGGATCAGACTATACTCTCTTCCTCTTGAATATTGGGATCTAGAAATTTTGGCTAAAATAGGTAATTTTATAGTTTCTTTTCTCAATGTTATGAAAGCTACTAAACATGGTCATTATATTGCATTTACCTACATATGTCTAAATATGAATGTCTTAGTTCCCCTCCCAACAACTATTTTCTTATCAAGAATTTGATTACATTCAAATCTTGGACTATGAACACATTCCTTTAGATACAGGAAATGCCATGAAGATGGCCACCTCTTTAGGGACTGCCCACTCAATAATCCCCCTAAAATTTCTTGTTCAAAAGGAAAAAATGATGTTGAAATTTTCACGAAGGTGGATTCCCATCATCAACCTCGTAGAAGGCAACATCAACAAACTCCCTCAAAGTAGATCCCCACCAAAAATCGGTTACTTAACTTTGGAATCTAGGCTAGATGAGCCAAAATATGATGACATACCCTCCAAGTGGGGTCCTTATTTAGAACTGACTATTGTTTTTAAACCCCAGAAGACCCAATGGAAAACAATAGGAGAAAGGTTGACCCACAACTTATGACACTAGAATATTGGAATATGGAATCCCTCATAGAGGAATTTGTGATATGGATTTGGATGGAATATATCAGCAAGGCATGGTGGATGCCAACCAAAAAAAATATCTCAAATCACATTCCAGGAGAACACATTCAAAGGGTTCAATGTGCTCTTTATCAAAGAACAAAAACCCCTTGAGGAAATCAAATGATTTCGAGTTAGACCTCAGGATTAAGAATTTCCCTCAATAATATAATGGTGACCAAAAAGAATGAAAGATAAGATAAAATAAAAGGCAGTAAAACCAAGGCAAATTGATACAAGAAATACAAGATCTTTAATCAACTTAGGTCAAATTTCCTTGATCGTAGATTCCTTCTCCCCCTCTTAACATTATTTTTAATGAAGGTTTTCTCATGGAATACGATAGGAATAAATAGTGAGAGTAAGCAATGACTCTTTACATAGAAAAATTAATTAAGAGTTTCTGATATAATCATGCTATAAGAAACTAAGTGTTCAATGATTTTTTGGCAGTCCTTTCCAAAAAGTCCTAAAGGTATAATCAAATGATAGCTCTAGATTCAACATGTATGGCAGGTGGCCTGGCCATATTTTAGAACCCCAATACCATTCTACTAAGATATTTATTCACATCCAAACACAATCTTTCCACCCAGTTCAAACACATAGGAAATTTTGAAGTAAGTTTCATTTCAGATGTCCATGGGCCCCAATAATTAACAAAGAAATTGGATTTTATTCAAAATATCCAAAACCTGTAGTGTATCATTCAACCTCAACATTGGAACCTTGGCGGGGACTTTACTTTAATCTCCTCCTTAGAAGAAAAAAAATTGGTATTCATTGACTAGAAGATGATAGCAAGTCATTTAGATCCTTATCTATAATCACAATCTTGTAAACCATCCACAATATCTTTACTACGAACAATGAAAGGGGGGGAAGGGGTGGGGTGGAGCTCACCAAATAAAAAGTAGGCTTGACCACTTCCTTATTTCATAATTCCTTCTCCTTATAGGTTAGAGCATTAAAGCCTTAACTCTTCCTATAGTTGGATCTTATCAACGATCAATATCTTTTCATTTGGATATAATGGGTCCTCCTCTTGGAAAGCCTTTTAGATTCGAAATTTTTTTGTTATCCCATCCAAATTTCCAAGAAAATATCACCAATTTGTGGGAGGAAGTAGATACAACTCAAGGAATCTCGTTGTACCTCTTTCAATCGAGACTAAATAATCTCAAGTAGAAGCTCACACATTGGAATAAAATAGTTTTTAGCAACATAGTTTAATTACAAAAGGAGTTGGAGGCACAAATAGAAGATATTCAATATCAGTTCATCATCAATGGTAGAATTAAATTTCTCATTAATAAGAAGCAATATGTGGCTTCATAGTTAGAGGCGAGATATGTGCAAGAGGAAATCCTCTAGTGTAAAAAATCCATAATTCAATGAATCAAGAAGGGAAAACACAACACCAAGTTATTCCACCAATCCATGATCCAACAATGTCAATCTAAAAAGATCACCCTTCTATGGGATAACCATGGTAATAATCTCCTTTGTCACATACACAATCTAAATTATCCAACTTTAAAAGTACTATCCATGAACACCAAGCTAACAAATCAATAGCCATCTCTAAAATCACTTGAAACATCACCAAGCTTGTTACTAACGAGCATAATGCCAACCTCCTTAGATCCATTACTTGGAGGAGCTTGAAGTAGTATTTTGGAAATATTTACAACACACTTCTTTCATCAATGTCGGTCCATGATCAAATGGGATGTTTGGAACTTTGAAGAAGAATCCCATAAGCTATAGAGCATCCTTCCATCCATCAGTGCCACCATCCTCATTCTTATCCCTAAGAAATTCCGTGTTGTTAATCCCAAGAAATTCCATCCCAATTCCCTTTGTAGTGGCATTTATTCAACCATATCTAAAGTCATTTCCAACTATCTCAAGCCTCTTCTTCCAACACTTATTTCTCTTGAACAAGCAATTTATGTGAAAGGAAGACAAATTCTTGATTGTGTTATTCTAGCCCATGAAGTTATACATTCCCTTAAAACTTCTCAATATCCCAAAATTCTCATCAAATTAGACATGTCCAAATCCTTTGATAAACTCAATTTACAATACATCGAGTTATCCTAACTTCTTTTAGCTTTCATTTTTCCTAGTTATAATATATCTCCAACCTAATATCCTCAATTTTCTTCTCTATCCTTTTAAATGTATCCCCTTCTCCCTCGTTTTTCCCTAACAAAGGAATTAGGTATGGTAAATCGCTTTCCCCCTTCATCTTCTTCCAAGTGGCTAAATGGTTAAAAAGAGTATCAAAATTGTTATTGCTTCTCATTGACTTAGTGATCTCAACCTCCACATCTCCCTGGCCCTCTCTCACACAATCAATTTTTGGATGACACCTTTCTGATGGGTCTCCTTTCTGCTAAGGAAGCATGCTTCTTTGAGAAAATCCTAGATGACTTTATGGAGGCCTCAAGAACTTCCATCAATCAACATAAATCTCAACTCTTCTTCTTTAACACTCAACATTTTTATATTCAACATCGCAACACTCATATCTTGGATTTTCAAGAAGCTATCTTCCATATAAATATCTTGGAATCCCCTTGAGATCCTATGTAGTATAAATTCCACCTAGGAAGATATACTTACCAAAATTGAAAGCAATTTCTCCTCCTAGACATTTAAATCCATCAACATTGACAGTTGTCTTGTCCTTTAATATGTGCTTCAAGCTCTTCCTATATACCACTTCTTCGCCCTTGCTTCCACATAACACATTATTAAATTTATACGATGAACTCAAGAAAAAAATGGCCTTTGGTGGCTTAGCCTTCCCTTTGTATCTGTAAGCTCAGGGGCACCCTGGGTTTAAGACCCATAAATCCTTAGTCAAGTTCTCATAGCCAAAACTTGGTGGAGATGATTAACAAGACAAGGGGAGTTATGGAACAATATGTGAAGACAAAAATATACTAACAATCATGATCCTTATGATTGAATTTGAAATGGAACTCTCACCAATGGATCTATAATCTGGACCTCAACTTGTCAAAATAGATCCATCATTCAAAAGATAACTTTTGGAAAATCATAGATGGTAGTTGTACCTTCTTTTGGGGGGACTTATGGAAATAAAGACCTATTTTACAAGACTCGCCTCAATATTTAAAGGACTTCTTTGGGGCCCAACATGATCCGTGTGTCAAATATCATTGAAGCCCCTCGCAAGAGAATTAAGATTGGCACAACTACTTTCTTTGTCTGAACCACTTGTGTAATGCCACACTTGATCCCATAAGGTAAACTTTGATTAGTGTTTAATTGATCTGTAAATGATGACTTATAATTTTTTAGTAATATCTACACTTGTGAAATTGTAATTTTATTTTATTTTTACTGGTATGACTTTTATTATTTATTTTCATTTCTAATATGTCTTCTCAAATCAAATCTTAGATAAGGTATGGTCTTCCCTCATTTATTTCTAAATCAAATATTTAGATTTTGTACACCCATATGTCTTCTCAAATCTAAATTTTGGTCTTCTTCCATTTATTTTTGAATAAACTATATATATATATGGTAAGAAAGTCAAAGTTAATAAATTGGAAGGATGAGGGGGTAGTCATGAAATTAATGGTAAGTAGTTGAGGGGATGAGAGGAAGAGATACAAAAGGGAAGGAGGATGAGAGGATAAGGGGGAGATCCTTGGTCTTGTTTGGCATTGGAGGGGAGATCCTTGGTCTTGTTTGGCATTGGAAAGAATATCCTTGGATTTTTTTGGCATTGGAAAGGATATTTGATCTTTGTTTGGTATTGGAGGGTGTTGATTCCAACTTGGACACACACTACAGCTGGTTGGACTCGGGCTAGGAGGGTTAGGGAGCCTATGGAGGTTCCCTGGGCTAGGAAATCAATACTAATTGGCCGAGAAGTAAATCTAGTTTGGTAACCCAGCAAGAGTATCTCAACAGAATCAAGAGCATCTCAACCAAGCTACTGATACATGCATTCTTCGATTGATGATTACTTATGTAAATTAATGCAAAAAATAAAAATTAAATTAAAAAATTTAAAAAAAAAATCTTACTTGTTTAATATGTTGTAAATAATTCTACTTGTATATTATCATCAAATAAGTGTTGAGGTATAAATAGATTATTTTCTTTCTCATTGTGTTTAAATTAAAGAATAAATTTGGTTTAGCTAAAATTTCTAGGCTAAGTCCTCACATATGGTATCAGATCCGGCCTTCAAAATTTGGACCCTAAACCCATCAAAACACTTCTTTTACTTTTGTAGACAACGCATTGGTTTTCTATTAGATCGTTTCAACATTTCGAGCTTTTTTTTTATGTTTCTTGATCAAGTTAAAGTCAATCTGGGACTTTTCTATTTATAATTCTAAGTATCTTGAACGAAATTATGTTTTGAGCTCTTTTTTTTTTTGTTTCCATTCCTTTAAGCGCAGGTCCCAAACTCCACCCCTTGCATTTCCCAACCTCGGTTGCTACTTTACAAGATGTTCCCAACTTAGACAAAGTTTTCATGAAGATTTCCATTCTCAATAGACTCATGCAAATTCTTAATAAATACTTCTATTACTCCACTCCTATGTTCAATAAGGTTTCGGTGACACCACATGATATGAAGGGGTATCCCATTCAATATCTTGTAGTTCAAAGATTCAATGGCCCGAATAGCATCTCTAGGGTACTATATATATATATATATATATATATATATATATATATATATATATATATATATATATATATATATATATATATATATATATATATATATCCATCCAAGTGGGAATGCAAGGGAATGCTTGGTCATGTTATCTCGGCAGACTGGGGTCACCATTCCCACAAGAATAAAGAATTCAGCAAGTTGGTTTCTATGACCTCTCGGTCAAGATACCCCACATAAATCAAAGCAAGTGATCGAAATTGTGGCACAACGGTTTCTTTCATCGTTGATGATAACGATTCTCTATCTAAAAAAATACCCAATTTGTAATCCAAAGAATTTGGTTGTTAAGAATAATAACAATGGTGGAAACTTGATGAATTATGGGCCCTTTTGTTGGTTTGTTTCAAGTTTTTATCTCTGCCATTCATCCTGCGAATCAAACAATAGACCTTTCTTACAAGCCGGATCTAGTTTTTGAAGTTCAAGGCACTTGATTCAATGAAAGTTGATCCGATTTGTGTTGTTGTATTTTTCAAATCTGTGAAGCCTAATCAATATATAGTGAGAGATTGATCATCAAGATCTACTCCAACAATAAATAATCCAGATCTGCACGAGCAACCTGCACCATGTTGGATTTGGATCTGCACCAACTGCTCAAGCGAAAGTTCTATGATAAAGGTCAAATTTGAGCATAAAAGGTTCAAAAGCAAGAAATTGGTGAGTCCCATCCAAAAATATCACATATAGATGAAGTAGAAGGAGAAGCGTTTGTACCTTTCCCTCTAGAAACAGAATTAGTTCCTAATCCTAAGAACCTTCCACCAAAATTCACCCAACAAAAATATTCAGTGATCTTAGCAATTGAGATGAGCAATGATAGAGCTGAAGAGTGGCAACAGACCTGCCTAGGCAGAACTGTGAAAGTTGGGTCTGTCTGTATATTCGCACCAGCAAGCTTGCCTAAATTTCCATGAGCACTCTCAAATTTCCACCAGCACTTGACCAAAAAATTATTATTGTTATACCAAAGCCTAACTCAAAAGATTCGAGCATAGACTAGTTTGCAGGTTAATAGTGACTTTAAACTGTTGAATATCTATTTCATTTATTATGTATTAAAAATCTAATCTAATTTGAAAAATGAAATTTTATATTATTTAAAAAAAAATTATATATATCTATATATATAAAAATTTAAATGTAATAAATCATATAATAATAATAATAATTTAATTAAAATTTCTTATTAAACTAGAGTTTTTATTTATTTGAAAATACTTATTTTTAAAAATAAGTGAATTCCAAGACATATATCTTATTAAAAAAACTACATACAAAACAGTGTAAATTACAGTGTTTCTGTAGCTGATTAATAAATGAGAAGTTAGTAAGATTTAGCTTTTCAATAATGTAATATAAAAAAATATATCACTCTCAATGATGTGATTATATATAGATATATATCATTGTTTAAAAAAAGAATTTCAAATTTCAAATTGGATTGGTGGTGTGTAAAAAACTAAAACCAATTTCAAATTGAAAACAATAAAATTGGTTTTTTGTGAGAAAGAAAAAATAAAAATAAAAAACACTTTTGGTACTTATCTATTTCAGAGATGAGATTAACAAACTATACTGTTCAAGAAAAACAAAACATAGTACTATGCACTAGATATTCCATAAATTTGGAAATCAGAAAGGAGGATATAGTAACATTATTTTACATTATACTAGTATTCTGAGATGAAAATCGACCAGGGGAGCCTTATTTCAGTTGCTATAGTCCCATTAATGCGGCCAGGCAGGAAACGCTGGCCGCACGATGATCTACAGCTTTAATCCCACGGCGGGCATTTCCTGCCTGGCCGCATTAATGGGCCTATGGCCGCTGAAATAAGGCTCGCCAATCCATGGCAAACAATTTAGATTTTGTACTCACTAGTTTGGATTCAACGGAGATGATGGCAGGTGTCATTCTCGGTATTTGCATGACCTCTGGTATTTGCATTGATCAACTTAATTGAACACTACCCAATAGTTATGTCGAGAAGATTTAAAAAAAAAACAATAATATTTAAGTTTATGATGGTTGCGTGTGAATTTGGTAATTACTGTTTTTAATCTCTTTCACGCTTGTTAGATTTAATTGCATGTGAAATTAAATAAATTAACTATATTATATATATATTTATTTTCAGATAATAATTTATTATTTTTTCATAAGTTATTTTGGAGAATTTTTTTTTCCCACTATGGTTAAATAGTTATTTCGAAGAATTTATGGAAAATCCACTAGTATCCATTTTTATTTTATTATTTTCTTCGCAAGTAATTCTGGAGATTTTTTTTTTTTTTTTCATTATTGTTAAATAGTTGAGGAATTTATAGAAAATCTAGTAGTATCAATTTATATATGAATACAAAATATTATATTAAAATTAATGTATAAATAGATAAACAAAATTAATGATAAGATGGACTAAATATGAAAGACTGGTTAATTATATTTAACATGTGTTAAGTAATTTTAGATCTCTGTTTACTTAAATAAAAATTAAATTATATTTCAAATAACTTTAATTTTATCCTCTAATAATATAAGATTCAAAATGATTTTGTTATAAAAATAATAATAATAATAATAATATAAGAAAAATATATATATATATATATATATAAACCAAATGTGAAAAGTTAAAGAAACAACTTTTATATTATTTTGGATAAATTTAATTTCCTCTTATTGATAAAGAAATGTTATATAAGATAAAAATAGTTCGAGAGCTAAAATGTAATAAGAGGAGCAATTTGTACACCGTCTCGAATAAAGGAAAGTGTTTTCTGAGCACGTGAAGTTTACTTGTAAGCAGTTGTTTTCATGATGATTTTTTTATATAGAAAATAATAACAAATATCTTACATAATATATATAAATAAATAAATAAAAACGTTGGGACAAATTGGATTGGAAGATTAGAGAGATCAAGCATGGACTGGGTAATAGTGAAGAGTGGCCCACTCGCTATATTAATAAAAATATTGAAAGATTAGTCACAATTCATAAATATATATATATATTCAATATTACGATGAATAATAATTTTTTTTAAAGATTCACATGTTTGATTTATATTAAAAAATAATATTAATAAGGTATGTATTTATACGTATTTAATTTTTTTATTGAATAATTACTTGTGAGTTAGATATTTATATTATTATAAAATTTAATACATTATTTTTATAGTATTAAATGATTTCATTTAATTAGAATTAACAAATTATTGATGGGTATCTAAGGTTAACTAAATTACACTAATATGAGATCATTCACAAGTTGTTTTTTAATTACATTTTTCTAAACAAAATGTTAATTAAATTTAATTAATATTATACAATATTAATATTAATTAAGGTTACCAAAAGATAAATTGAGGTTAAGAAGGTATCTAGAGGTGACTAGTAGTGTATCATAATGCTCACTTAGTGAGCAATGAGAGAGGAATGGGAGAGGATTAAGTAGATCCATGAGGATCTACTAAGCATTAGTAACGTTCGATTACGAGCATATCAAAAAGAAAAATTACACCTATCATTTTGTAAACATGTTGAGCTAAGTAAAAACTCACAAGGTCCTAAGTTGTGACAATAAGTCTTATTTGTGATATAGTTATTTGGAAAATTCAAAATGGTGAGGACGCGAGGAAATAGAGGTCAAGGAGGGTCATCACAAGGACCTCCTACAAATAACCCATTGTCAGCGCCAGAGCTTGCTCTCATCTTGCACTCCCTAAAAGAAATTAATGAGACTTTAAGAGGGGGCCAAACAAATGAGGTGGAAGTGGAGCACCCTCCATCACAGCTAGGCAATCTCGAGGGATCAAGAGATTTAGATAGAGGACCTCCAATCGATGACATTACTAGGGAGCTCCAAAAGATTAAGCTCCCAGAGTTTGCTGGAGGTCATGCCAGCGAACGAGCATAAGCCTGGTTAGAGGGAATGAGAAGGTGTTTTGCACTAAGAGATTATACTTTCAATTCAAAAGCTAAAACAACGATATTCCAACTTAGAGATAGTGCCCTGAACTGGTGGGGTAACTTAGAGCGTCAACTACACCTCACTCCTCACACAGTTACCTGGGAATTATTTGAGGAGAGATTCAAGAAAAAGTACCTACCAACATTTTATGAAGAACAACAAGTAGGAGCCTTTCTTGCTTTGGTACAAGGAAATCACATAGTAGAGGAATATGGGATTAGATTCATGGAATTGGTCAAGTATGTATCCTACATGGACACTAATCAACGCCAAGAAGATTGTTTCATTTATGGATTGAACCCTAAGATTAGGGCAATGGTACAGATGTGGAAACCATCCTCAGTTGTAGAAGTTATTGAACATGCTCATTATGTTGAAGAGAACTTGGACTTAAAAGGTGGAAACAAAACCATTTTTCCACACCAACCAAGGTTTATGGGGAAGGCCCCTCGTACCTTCTCCAGGGGAGGAAGTTTGAGGCCACCACCATATGGAAATAGGGTTGCGCCCAGAACGCCGACAATGGGGATTTCAATGGTTACCAATACAGCTTCACCGACAGCTTCAAGGACTCATGCAAATCACATTCAGACATGAGGAGCCACAAGCAAGGGTAGGGGTCTTAGGGGAAGGAGCTCTTTCCAAATAACTAAACAACATTATGTTCGGAGTCTACCTTGCATCACTTGTTGGGGATGTGGGGGACCTCATTACCAGCATGATTGTCCTGAGTTAAAAATAGGTAAAAACCATAGAGAAGGAAAAGCACCAATGGGGGAAGCAAGAAACCACCATTGAATCTATGCAGCAGTTGATAAACATCAAGTTGAACACCGGTATGCTGTGGTAGAAACTACATGTATGATAAACAATGTAAAAGTTAAAATTTTGTTTCATTTTGGCACTACAAATAGTTTCATTTCACCAATTGAATTAGAAAAATGTGGGTTGGCAGCCTATGAGTGCGATGACTTTAAACAAGTCAAAATGGCTTCTGGGATAAAACAAGCATTAGGACCTAGTGTTAACCAATGTCAAGTGAATCTTGGGGTGTGTATAAATAAGTTGAAGGCATACGTCAGAACATTGGGGATGTACGATGTAATCATCAGAATGGACTGGCTAGAAGCTCATTGAGCTTTGGTAGATTGTTTCAAAAAGAAGGTGATTTGTTTAGATGATGAAGGTAGGTCAATTGCAATTTGTGGTATCAAGAGAGGAGTGTCCCTACGATTCATCTCCACAATGAGGGTAAAACGTTGTCTCCAACAAGGTCGTAAACTATATGTGGTTGAGGCTGTAAGTGACCAAAAAGGACCCTCCCTAGATCAATACTCAGTTTGTCAGAATTCAAGGATGTTTTCCCCAAGGAATTTCCTGGGTTACCACCTATGAGGGAGATTGATTTCACAATCGACTTAAAACCTGGTGCAGAACCAATATCCAAGATACCCTACAGGATGACAACCCCAAAACTTTGTGAGTTGTAGATGCATTTAAAAGAGATTTTAGACTTGGGATTTATTAGACCTAGTATTTCACCTTGGGGTGCACCAATAATTTTCATCAAAAAGAAGGATGGATCCTTAAGGCTATGCATAGTGATTTTCGTCAAAAAGAAGGATGGATCCTTAAGGCTATGAAGGGAGAAATTTTTTTCTCAAAGATTGATCTACGATCTAGATACCACCAATTGAGGATAAAGGAAGATGATGTCCCAAAAAATGCATTTCAGACTCGGTTTGGGCACTACGAGTTTGTAGTTGTACCATTTTGTTTGACCAATGCCCCAGCAGTATTCATGACACTACAAGGAAAAGACCCTCTAGCAGATGTGTAGAAATTTTCTGAATAATGAATATTTATCCACCGAGATTATCCTGATCACATATCAATTCGAATTCATATGCAACACATAATCTCTTCCACTCAGATCATCACACATGCAGAAATAAAGCAGTTTTACGTCATATGTCGAAGAAGATCATCAAAACATCACACACATTACACAGTATGTATGGGGAAAGCTTATAGCTGAAAACCCCCAGCTATTTTGTATATTATGATGGAGAGAACATGTAACAGTACACAGTACAATACTCCTCACAAGTACTCAGTACTATCTCATAAAGTTACACACAAACTAGCTTGGTTTTGAACAAGTCACAGGTTCAAAACTCATCCACTAATTGCCTGCCTCTATTGCGCAATCAAGGTTGGTCTAATGAGAGATCCAAGGTTTGAATCTCCTTGGCTTGACAGCACAATCATCATGGTTAATTCCTCCAAGTGTGGTGCAAATCTCATGCACAACTGATGTCACAAATGATAGCTATCTCAACCCTTTCATCTACCTCTTTCACTGGTCTCCACTGAACTGTCCATGCACTGTAGTGAACTGATGTGTTCTTGAGTTGAATAATGAGTTAAAAATTAGTGAATTAAATAATATTTAATTCACTCCACTCATTACTAGTTGATTGGCTAGTTAAACTAATCTCAACTAGTTCAACTAAGTTAAACCGAACACAACTCCACCAACTGTCTCATCAACTCCACCAAACTTCTGCCACTGAAGTCCTAACTGAAGTCAACCATGCATAAGCTCACCAAACCCCTAGGAATAGCGTAATTCCTCTGTCAGATGCATGAGCCACTTCTGTAGCTCGAACTGAAGTGCTCCAAGAGAGTAAACTGAAGTTTAGAGTCCAAATATTATTAAGGGTAAATAATATTTGACTTTTCTATTTTTAGGATAGGCAGTCTAAAAATAGAATTCGACCTAAATGTCTAAAAATAGAGGTCCATCTATTTTTACCAACATGACCAATACTCCAAGAATAACATACTGCAATCCCTGGACCATGCTCCATATGTCTAAAAATAGACTTTGCGCCAAAAATAGCCTGCGGGCCCACTTAGTGAAGGCGACTTCATTTCACTAAGCTCCATCATCTTGCTGCATTTTCAACAAGATGTTTTTGAGAAATCCCTTATAAAAATACTCTAGACATATGTTTCTAGCAGAGGTTACTATAGGAGGTTGGCGGGTGGAGGTTTTTGCGGATGTTTTTCGTCCGGTGTGCTTATCATCCTAAACCGTACCGATGCGTTCAACAGGAGAAAGCACCGGTGCGCAAAAAACATTGGCACACCGGACACTGTGCGCTCTGTACACACCCGCCCGGTGCGTCTTATTATTGTAGTGCAACGGTGCTTTACAAATATTCTGCAATGGTGCATCCTAAAACCCCGTGCTAAAATAGATACCACCGATGCGGTCTTAAGAAACCGCACCAGTGCGCCTATAAAGCCCCGCGCACCGGAACAGGGTTAAATAAATTTAAAAAATTACGACCAAAAAACCACATTTTTCACTTTTCTCAGTGCTCCAGAGCTCTTAAGCACTAGTGAAATTTATCCTTGTTTGAGCCGCCCTGACATCGGTGCTCCCATTGCACCCATTTCACGCATTGTTGTTGTGCATTTCCCACCAATCTCCAGCTTGAATTTTGCAAAACGGTGGGAAATTTTACCTTTTCAAATTCTACAGCCAATATGCCTCCTCGATGGCCAAATATACATGTATATTTCTTGTTTTTTCATAATTAAGCCTTTTAGCGGATTAGAATTTCAAATTACCTTAAAATTAACCATTTAAATAAATATATATATATATATATATATATATATATATATATATATATATATATATATATATTTGTCGCACGGTGCGCTCGAGCCGTTTGGCTCGCACTGGTTCGTGGTGCTGCCTATAAATTTACAAGTCGCACCGCAACTGGTGCTAACAGTATTTGCACCAGTTTCGGGGCGGTACTGAAAGGCACACCGTGCTATTTTAAAATTTAAATAAAGGGCGGTGCGGTTGATTACCCGGCCACACCGTTGACCCTTTGGAATAGCGTAAATGCGGTGCATTGACTTAAATATCCACCCTCGGGCAGGTATTTTTTTCAGCACACCGCATTTTGGCATTTCGATAGGGTCAACGGTGCAGCGTGGTAAAAGACCGCACCATTGACTATGTAATGATGTCAGGAGGTTGGTGCGTTGATCGAACTATACACCCCGGGGCGTAGAGTTTGCTCAGCACACTGCCCTCCCGACACAGTCCATAGCCAACGGTGCGGTCTATTATACCACCGCACCGTTGAGACCGCACCGTTGACTTAAGAAGAATTCCAGGAGGGCGGTGTGTGAAAAAAAAACACGCACGGGTACCGATGCATGCCTATTTTTTGTGGCGCACCATCTGTTTTTTTTTCCAGAAAAAAATTATATATGTATATTCCTAAATACATGTCTCATTTAATAAAAAAATTGTATTTAATATGGTAATCATTCAGAGACATGAAAGGAGAGAAGAGAGTGAACAACAACAATAACAAGCAGACCAGTATAACATGGTTCGCCTGTGGGAGGCATGAGAGAGGGAGAGAGATGTGTACCCTCGCCCTATTACAGCAGCTACCCAAGGGCTCCTAAGGCAGGTAGGCCTCCTCAAGTTCTATGAGGAGGAAACTTCCCTAAAGGGCCATGGTTTGTTTTTGAGACATCTTATCCGCAGGTGGAATGCCCACCTACAGGCTTTCTGGGTTGGTCCTAACCAATGGTACGCACCCACTGAGGAGGACATATATTTCATTACAGGGCTATCGAGGAGAGGGGTGAATTTTCCCTAGTTCCAAAAGGTTCCATTTGGCTATGTAGTAGGGAGTCAGTTGGTGTACTCCCAGAGATACATTAGCGTAGATATATTGTCTCCTTCATATTTTCAGGTCTCTGGAGGTCAGTTACGTATTCGTGCATTTGGTAGTGAGGAGGTGAGGTGCCTCTCACTTCTGATTTCGACCATTTCACACAACACCAGCGACGGGCAACACGTTATTTTCCCTCTTCTATATTATGTTGATTCTTTAGTACAAGAGCCACGACTTGTCAGGTGGTCTACCATTTTTTTTGTGACAATTATGTACAGCCTTAGATAGATGTCGTGCTCATGCACAAGGGAGGGTCAACTTCCCTTTTTATTCAGAGCTTTTTTGTTTATTTTTTGATATTTTTCCAGAGATGAGGCCTACTTTTGTTCGAAAATCTCGTAGGCCGATGTTGGAGGCATGGATGCACATGTGGGGACAGATGATGCCCAAGAGGGGCGAGACTAAGTTTTCCGCGAGGATATCACATGATGCACTAGAATTGCTAGCCAGTGTTGATGAGCATCCCTTTGTTATGGTCCCCTATCCTTATGCTATTTTGGATTGGTGAGGGTGTGCCAACATCCTCTTCATAGATGATGAGCCGCTGGATGATAGAGGTAATATTACTGTTTTATTTAAATTTATTCTAACATTTTCTTTAACTTGTTTTTATGAAATTGTCTAATTATTGTTGTGTACTTGTATATATTTTGCAGACATTGGGTCTTTTTGATGGTGAGGACATGCCAACACCACCGCATGATCCAGGTGTGGATCCTGATGATGATCAGGATATGCCAGATGTTGAGGATCATCATGAGGCATGTGTAGGGTGACCTGCTCCTACTGGTGCACCGGTATCGCCTTTTGCTAGGCACGGTAGGCTTGATAGCAGATTGAGGATGGAGTTGGGTGACCAACTCATGCATTTATTGTTGAGGTGGGAGTCAGGCCCGCTATAATATTGAGAGACATACAAGCCGATGGTATGCTGAGGCATGTCGCGTGACATGTACATCCTGATGTGGCATGTTGTAGGAGCTACGACCTTAGTTACACGGCTGAGGAGGACCCTTGCAGGTTATAAGCATGGTCGTGGTCGAAAATCCACGAGAAGTGTCGATGCATCATCTGATGATCACAATTAGGGGAGTGATCATCGTTCACCTCGCGCCGCACCAGATGAGCAACCTCCACTAGAATCGAGCAACAGTCATCATGGAGAGCAGGCTGGACCATCGTCCACGTCGAGTCAGCAGCCTGCATGATCCAGGTGAATATTGGTGGCCACCCGCCTATTCCACTTGGGCCCCCACCATTGTCTCTTTCAGTTTCGGCATAACTTACTATTTTTAGCAGTTTTTCGGGTCCTGAACTTCCGGAGCTGTTTTGAGGCCCTAAACGATGTTTTTTGGGCATCGCGCCTCCAGTAATATTCGTGGCGAAAGTTGTAGTACTCGGATAGAGAATTATAATGATGTATCATGTGCGTCAAATGGAGATAGTATGCCAAAGTTACGTCCCTGGGAAGTTGAAACACCAATTTACCCAAACGGGGCCCATAGTTTTGGCGCTTCATCTCCTAGGGTTAGGTTTTTGGATGTTTAGGGTTCTCCATTTTTTCTCAATAATAAATAGGCCCTCGAGCCTCATTGTAACTCAGTTCAGAGGCCTGTATCCGCCACATCTCTTCTCAGAGATAGCTACCAGCGCCCTAGCTAGTTTTATTTCCATTCTGTCTGTAAGCAAATTTCAGTTATTTGATATTAATGAAATGAAGTGTTATTTCCGCTGCATCTTTGTATTTATTGTTATATATTTATTCTGTTGCGTTCCTGCATAAATCCGGATCACTGCAGCATCCAGCAGTACTCATGATCATGAGTAGACTGGACCATCGATCATGTCAAGTCATCACGATGAGTAGCCGACAGTTGATCCTGATCAGCCTGAGGCACCAGTACCAGATCAGTAGGCACATGATGATCAGCATGTATCTGAGCTTGTCGAGGCTGCACCATTGACTAAGCAGGCCTCGACTAGTACTGCTATTGATGATGTACCACGAGCTGATATATGATATTTATATTACAGTTGTATATTTTTGACATTATTCAGTTATATATATATATATATATATATATATATATATATATATATATATATATATATATATATATATATATATCTCTGTGTAAAAAGTGTGTGTGTGGTCCATGTATTTTATGTTCATGTTGCAGTTGTAATTAATTTAAATGTTGGTGATCATCATGATTTGTATATTGTTAGGTCATGTTAGATATGTTCATTTAATGTGCAACTTGCAAATAGATGTGTATGTGATAGCAGTTATTTCACATGAGATGTATATTTGATGTTTGTGTTGTGATGATGTTATACAATGCTAATTGTGTTTTGTTAGATGATCATGATCACGATGATGTTAGTGAATTTGAATGTGTTTTTTTAGTCGAATATGATGTTTGTACGATGGTTATCATGATCGTGATGTTTATTAATTAATTTAATATTAAATGATCATGATATTGTAAAATTGTAATATTTGTAATTCTAATTGTATTCTAAATTCTAAAATTGTAATTGTAATTGTATGTAAAATATTTGTAAAATTTTAACTGTAATTGTAATATTTAATTTATTGTGAAATGATTGTAATTGTAATTGTATATAAGTAAAATATAAAATTCTAATTCTAATTTTAATTGTATGTAAAATTCTAAAATTGTAATTGTAATGGTATATATGTAAATTTGTAAAATTGTAATTGTAATTGTAAATTTTAAATTTGTAAAATTGTAATTGTATATATATAAAATTATAATTGTCTGTAAAATTCTAAAATTGTAATTGTAATTGTAATTGTAAAATTGCAATTCTAATTCTAATTCTAATTCTAATTCTAATTTAATTCTAATTCTATGTAAAAAATTTAATTCTAATTTAATTCTAATTCTATGTAAAATATTTGTAAAATTTTAATTGTTTTACTGTGAAATGATTGTAATTGTAATTGTATGTAAAATTCTAAAATTGTAATTGTATGTGAAATTGTAAAATTGTAATTGTAATTTTAATTGTAATCGTATGCAAAATATTTGTAAAATTTTAATTGTATTAATGTGAAATTATTTTATTAAAAATTTTAAATTTGTAAATTTGTAAAATTTTAAATAATTGTAAAATAATAAATCTAGAATAATATGAATTTTTGTAACACAATAAAGTTTAGAAAATAATGTAAATAAATTCATGTACTTTAGAATTATCATTATTTTATTATGATCTTACATACAAAAAAAAAAACTTTATACAATACACCATTGTTTTTGAGATCAACATAATTGCAAATTATCAAGTGAAATATTTATTTTAACATTAAGACAATGCAAATTACCAATTAATTCAAAATACATATTATAATGTTTCGAAAAACCCACCTTAAAAAGTATAAATATTGATGAAATAACACATGTACCATATCACTCTTGGTTCTTATGATCACCCTCATTGTCTTCCAGCTCGCATGGCATGATAACAGTATTGTTCTCAAAAATGTGTTCTGATCTAGGGTCATGTGTCAATACGAACCTCCAATCCCTATCCAACACATTTGGGTAAAAAAACACCTGGTTGCAATGTTTGGGGAAAACATAGGGCTCCTTAGCTTCATCCCTCGTCTTTCTAGAGTTGATGCATATCAGCCTACTATCGTGATCATCCTTTACATTATTCCGATCAAATGTGTCCCACCACCTGCACCTAAAAATAACACATTGGAAAGAAGAGAAATCCACTTCAATGATCTCTTGTATCTTTTCGACGTAACCTAACGTCCGCCGTACTAGGTTTTGATCACGGTGGCTAGATCGACCTCGAGGGATCAAGAGATTTAGATAGAGGACCTCCAATCGATGAAATTACTAGGGAGCTCCAAAAGATTAAGCTCCCAGAGTTTGCTGGAGGTCATGCCAGCGAACGAGCATAAGCCTGGTTAGAGGGAATGAGAAGGTGTTTTGCACTAAGAGATTATACTTTCAATTCAAAAGCTAAAACAACGATTCCAACTTAGAGATAGTGCCCTGAACTGGTGGGGTAACTTAGAGCGTCAACTACACCTCACTCCTCACACAGTTACCTGGGAATTATTTGAGGAGAGATTCAGGAAAATGTACCTACCAACATTTTATGAAGAACAACAAGTAGGAGCCTTTCATGCTTTGGTACAAGGAAATCACACAGTAGAGGAATATGGGATTAGATTCATGGAATTGGTCAAGTATGTATCCTACATGGACACTAATCAACGCCAAGAAGATTGTTTCATTTATGGATTGAACCCTAAGATTAGGGCAATGGTACAGATGTGGAAACCATCCTCAGTTGTAGAAGTTGTTGAACATTCTCATTATGTTGAAGAGAACTTGGACTTAAAAGGTGGAAACAAAACCATTTTTCCACACCAACCAAGGTTTATGGGGAAGGCCCCCCGTACCTTCTCCAGGGGAGGAAGTTTGAGGCCACCGCCATATGGAAATAGGGTTGCGCCCAGAATGCCGACATTGGAGATTTCAATGGTTTCCAGTACAGCTTCACCGACAGCTTCAAGGACTCATGCAAATCACATTCAGACACGAGAAGCCACAAGCAAGGGTAGGGGTCTATGGGGAAGGAGCTCTTTCCAAATAACTCCACAACATTATGTTCGGAGTCTACCTTGCATCACTTGTTGGGGATGTGGGGGACCTCATTAGCAGCATGATTGTCCTGAGTTACAAATAGGTAAAAACCATAGAGAAGGAAAAGCACCAATGGGGGAAGAAAGAAACCACCATCGAATCTATGCAGCAGTTGATAAACATCAAGTTGAACACCGGTATGCTGTGGTAGAAACTACATGTATGATAAACAATGTAAAAGTTAAAATTTTGTTTCATTTTGGCGCTAGAGATAGTTTCATTTCACCAATTGCATTAGAAAAATGTGGGTTGGCAACCTATGAGTGCAATGACTTTAAACAAGTCGAAATGGCTTCTGGGATAAAACAAGCATTAGGACCTAGTGTTAACCAATGTCAAGTGAATCTTGGGGTGTGTATAAATAAGTTGAAGGCATACGTCACAACATTGGGGATGTACGATGTAATCATCGAAATGGACTGGCTAGAAGCTCATCGAGCTTTGGTAGACTGTTTCAAAAAGAAGGTGATTTGTTTAGATGATGAAGGTAGGTCAATTGCAATTTGTGGTATCAAGAGAAGAGTGTCCCTACGATTCATCTCCACAATGAGGGTAAAACGTTGTCTCCAACAAGGTCGTAAACTATATGTGGTTGAGGCTGTAAGTGACCAAAAAGGACCCTCCCTAGATCAGTACTCAGTTTGTCAGAATTCAAGGATGTTTTCCCCAAGGAATTTCCTGGGTTACCACCTATGAGGGAGATTGATTTCACAATCGACTTAAAACCTGGTGTAGAACCAATATCCAAGACACCCTACAGGATGAGAGCCCCAAAAATTTGTGAGTTGTAGATGCATTTAAAAGAGATTTTAGACTTGGGATTTATTAGACCTAGTATTTCACCTTGGGGTGCACCAATAATTTTCATCAAAAAGAAGGATGGATCCTTAAGGCTATGCATAGTAATTTTCATCAAAAAGAAGGATGGATCCTTAAGGCTATGAAGGGAGAAATTTTTTTATCAAAGATCGATCTGCAATCTAGATACCGCCAATTGAGGATAAAGGAAGATGATGTCCCAAAAAATGCATTTTGGACTCGGTTTGGGCACTACGAGTTTGTAGTTGTACCATTTGGTTTGACCAATGCCCCAGCAGTATTCATGACACTACAAGGAAAAGACCCTCTAGCAGATTTTTTTTAGGAATCCCTTATAAAAATACTCTAGACATATGTTTCTAGCAGAGGTTACTATAGGAGGTTAGCGGGTGGAGGTTTTTGCGGATGTTTTTCGTCCGGTGTGCTTATCATCCTAAACCGCACCGATGCGTTCAACAGGAGAAAGCACCGATGCGCAAAAAACATTGGCACACCAGACACTGTGCGCTTTGTACACACCCGCCCGGTGCATCTTATTATTGTAGCGCACCGGTGCTTTAAAAAGATTCTGCAATGGTGCATCCTAAAACCCCGCGCTAAAACAGATACCACCCGATGCGGTCTTAAGAAACCGCACTGGTGTGCCTATAAAGCCCCGCGCACCGGAACAATGTTAAATAAATTTTAAAAATTACGACCAAAAAACCACATTTTTCACTTTTCTCAGTGCTCCAGAGCTCTTAAGCACTAGTGCAATTTATCCTTCTCTGAGCCGCCCTGACATCGGTGCTCCCATTACACCCATTTCACACACTGTTGTTGTGCATTGCCCACCAATCTCCAGCTTGAATTTTGCAAAACGGTGGGAAATTTTACCTTTTCAAATTCTACAGCCAATATGCCTCCTTGATGGCCAAATATACATGTATTTTTCTTGTTTTTTCATAATTAAGCCTTTTAGCGGATTAGAATTTCAAATTACCTTAAAATTAACCATTTAAATATATAATTCCTCAGAGATTTTTTTGGAAAAACCTATGCTCGAACAGTGCTCTCCGCGCTTGACCTAGCCGCACTTCTCCTGTGCTTGTGGCCGCAGGCCAGCCATGGCCCCTCCGGACGGTTCTACGGAGGGGGCCGATGCTCAAACAACGTTCTCTGCTCTAGTTAAATCACTTTTGATTCAACGCCCTCGTCCATTCCTTTCTAAGTTTGTCAAGAAGCTGGATGGACTGCAAGAGGTCGTTCTGCCTCCTGCTCAAGAATGGATGCCCTCTCACTTGCTGAACGGGGGCTCATTGGGAAATTCACTGGTTTATGGCCATCTCCCAAAACTGTTCAACGTTGGATCGAGAAAAACTGGGCGAACAAAGTCAGTGGAAAAATTTCCATTCGCTTCTGTGGGAAAGGATATTACACATTTCATTTTGAAACAAGAGCAGACAAGGACTTAATCTTCAGAAACGGACCTTATTTTATGGATTCTAGAGGGTTGTACTTGAACAAATGGACTCCAGACTTCGATCCCGAGCTGGATGTCCCTAGTGTTGTCCCAGTCTGGGTCCGGCTTCTGCATCTCCCGCTCCATTGCTGGGGAGATGACTCGGTTCGAGCCATTGGCATTGTTGTGGGGAAGAACATCGATCGGAGCGAGCCCAAGGACAATATGCAAGCTTGTGCGCGTATATGTGTTAAATTTGATCTCGGCAAGGGTCTCCCAGAGGCAATCAAGCTAAAGGTGGATGACTGGACACACATTCAGCAACTGGACTACGAACAAACCCCATTCAAATGCAAGGTATGTCACGAGTATGTCCATTTTTCCAATCGCTGCTCTAAAATTGTTAATGATGAAAATGCTCAACCTGAGAAACAATGGGAAACTATCAAGAGAAAAAAGATTGTTGTTGTCCCGTCAGCTAAAGCTCCTCCCAAATATGCTCCCTTCAAACCTAATCCTTCCTCCTCGTCGACTCCTCCGCCCTCCCCACCCAAGAAATCCTTAGAGTCATCTAATCCTTTCTCCTCCATTTCCCTTGATGATGACCCCCCCATCACTCTACCCCCATCTCAGGATGGCTCTCTTGCTCCTACTCCCCCTGCAAACCCTTCTCCTTCATTCTCCCATGACCCTCCTTCATCAAGATCAACCAAAAGCTCTACTAAAGAACACAGAGCCAATCTGGACTCACACAGGAAACAAGGGCCAGGCAGGAGATCCACCAAACAGTAGAGAGAAGAAAACACCCAAAAAGATATTGCCATGGGCACCCAAAACCCCATAGAAACTTACATTTTGGGGCAAAACAGCAAGGAAGCGGCACATAAAGATCAGGGAGGGCGAGCAACTCTCCGTACCCCTCTCACCCAATGATGAAAGCCCTATCCTAGAACAGCAGGGGATTAGGGCACCCCTCTAAAATCACAGCTCTAAATGATTTGATAACTCAGGAAAAACTAGGAATACTACTGTTACAAGAAACAAAGCAAGGATACCAAGAAATGAGAGGGATTATTGATCGCCTCAAGCAATATGAAGGAAGCATCTGCGAATATAGGGGAGCTTCAGGGGGAATCGCCACCCTTTGGAACCACACTGTTTGGAAGCACAAAACTGATACAATCAACCAATTCTGGATTAAAGTTACTCTAGAGAATCTAATGAACAACCAAAAAATCGTCATCTACAATGTCTATGCTCCAAACCACTACAGGGACAAAGAACAGTGTTGGAATTCTTTCCAAACTAACATTGATGAAGAAGAAAGCAGCAACATCATACTTGGAGGAGATCTCAATCTCGTAGTCCACGCCAACGAAAAGAGGGGGAGTTGTTTTACACACGACCCCTGCAGAACGTAGTTGGAAACTATTATGCAGGATCACGACCTCATAGATGTTGTCCCCAAAAATCGAAGGTTCACCTGGAATAATCGCAGATTGGGCAAAGACAATATAATGGAGCGGCTAGACAGGATATTGGTGAATGTCTCCCTCCTTTCCTCCTACTCCACGGCATACTTTGTTGTTCTCCCATTCTTAGCATCTGATCACTACCCCACAGCGCTAGTGCTTGAAGCTCATTGTTCACTTGGTCCCATTCCGTTTAAGTACAGCCCACTATGGAGCAATTTGCCCATTGTTGATCAGATTTTTAAACACACATGGTGCCAACACATTGAAGGATCGTCGGGTTTCATTTGGGAAAGAAAACTAAAAAGGACTAAAAGCGCCTTAAAAGACTGGGCACGAAATCACTATAAGGAGTCGGAGAAAGTTAAAGCAGAAATCAAAAACAAATTGGAGCAGATCCACAGCACTATAGAGGAACAGGGACTGTCCCAAGAATCCAAAGCTAGAGAATGTGACCTTTACTTCCAGCTTTATCGTGCCAATCGTATGGAGGAGCAGAAATGGAGAATCAAATCACGCCAGCTATGGCTACAAGGAGGGGACAAAAACTCCACCTTTTTCCATAAGCAGACTACAGTCAGAAAAATCAGGAACAATGTCACCTCCATCACTGATGATAAAGGCCAACTCCAAACTTCCCAAGATGCCATTAAAAGGGCTGCCTCAAAACATTACAGCGTGCTCTTAACTGAAACCAAAGAAGCTGAAGATTATTCAAATCTGCTTCAATATCTTCCCACAGAAATCAGTGATGAAATCAATGCAGATCTCACCAAGGATATAGAAGAAGAAGAAATACAAAGAGCCATTTGGGCACTTCAGCCAGACAAGGCCCCTGGCCCAGATGGCTTCCCCATCAGCTTTTGTAGATCTCACTGGGGGACAATAAAAAAAGACCTTGTCAAAATGATAAAATGGGCCCAACGCAAGAACAAAATTGGAGGCTTCACCAACACCACCCATCTTGCCCTTCTCCCTAAAGAAAATCGACCCTCATCTTTCTCCCATTTTCGGCCCATTTCTCTCTGCAACTCCTCATACAAAATCTTGACTAAAATCATAGCCACCCGCCTCAAACCTATCCTCCCCTCTCTTATCTCTAAGAATCAAGGAGGTTTTTTAACCAACAGACAAATTTCTGACTCCATTCTGCTTGTGCAAGAGGCTATTCATTCCAGCCAAGTTAGAAAAGAAAAAGGTTTAATTTTAAAACTGGATTTAGCCAACGCATTCGACCGAGTTAGACACTCTTTCCTCCTTGTTGTTCTAAAGAAAATGGGATTTGCCTCACCTTTCATCAATCAAGTCCAAGCATGTATCTCTGGCCCTTGGATCTCCCCCCTCATCAATGGCAGGCCAGGGCCATCGTTCCAATATTCTCGAGGATTACGTCAAGGTTGCCCCCTTTCCCCCTATCTTTTCATTTTGATGGTTGAATCCTTCAGTAGGGCTCTTGATTACAAACATCACACCGGTCTTATCACCAGCATTAAATTTGGGAATGGAGTCAAAAATATAAACCATTCTCAGTTTGTTGATGACACCTTGCTAATGGGCGAAGCCTCCAACATTATAGCTCGATGTTTCAAAACACTCCTAGAAAGATATATGAGTTACTCCGAAGGCATGATCAATTACCTTAAGAGTTGCAGTTATGATTGGAACACAACTGCTCAAACTCTCCAAAGCATTGCCAGCATCTTTGGGGTTTCTTGCAAGTTGGATTGGGGGCATTTCTCTTATCTGGGCATGCTAGTGAGTGTGGGTTCTCTGAAAGCTGAAGTTTGGGACACCATTATCGACAAAATGAAAAGGAAAGTGCACCAATGGGGCTCCTTTTGGCTTAACCCAGCAGGGCGCCTAATCCTCCTGAAATTAGGCCTCTCCTCTCTGCCCTTGTATCAATTCACGCTCCTACAAGCTCCAGCCAGCTTTCATCACAAAGTGGAAGCCATCCTCTGTCACTTTCTCTGGCAAGGGGGAAAAACTGAAAGAAAGAAATACAACCTCATAAATTGGAAATAGGTTATTCAATCTCATGAATATGGAGGGCTGGGGATCAGATCACCACGGCTTCTAAACCTGGTCTTTGGTGGCAAGATAGTCTAGAGACTCATCAATGGAGACTATGCTTGGTGGAAGAATGTGCTGGAAACCAAATATCTAAATTCTCCGAGGCAGCTTCTATTAGATCACGATATACCTCTCAGAGCCTGCACCAAAATATGGGGGTTGTGTAAAAAAGCAATTCCCATCCTTGCTTCAAACATTTCTAAGGTCCCCAAAGGGGGCAACAACACTAGAATAGGGGCTGATAAAATAATGGGCCAGCAACCTATCAGCAGTAGGCCTAGAACCCAACAGATTCTCTCCTACCTTGGCAACAAGGGGATTCACAGTTTGAGTTAGATATCCAATTTGGATACTCACACTCATCTCTGGACAGGATGGCATTTCCCTGATATACCTGATGAGCTACGGTCAAGCCTGGATAATCTGTAGACTCAACTCCATGGTATCGCCCCCACCAAACAAAACGATGATGATTGTTTCTATTGGGACCCTTGAGGCACCAACTATACAGTCAAAGCTACCTACCACCAAATATGTAACAGTGATCGCCCCATGCCCATATGGACTCAATGGAAAACTACTTGGAAATCAGAGACTCTCCCAAAAATTAAATTCTTCATATGGGTTCTTCTAAAAGGGAAAGTGCTAACTTCTGATAATCTGCAAAAACGTGGTATTCTTGGTCCTTCAAGCTGCCCAAACTGTCAAGCAGCTGAGGAAAATATTCAACACATTTTCATAAATTGCTCCTTCTCCACTGCTTGTTGGAAAGAAGCCTTCTTGAAGGACCAACTCCCCTGGGGTTCCCACAGCACCATCGCCGAACTCTTACACTTATGGAAGAAGAATTACCCCTGGCAGCGCAAGAAGAACAATGTGGCAAGAAGAGTCTGGAACACTCTTCCTTACTCTATGTTGTGGCGCATATGGCTAGCACGCAATCAAACAATCTTCAAAGAAAAAAAAATCGACATCAGGAAGCTATATAACAAGGAAAGAGGACTCGTTTTGGAAACAATAGTTGTCAAATGTCAAAGGAGCATTGACGCAGCCGGTCTCTTCGTTGAAGAACGGAATTACATAGGATGTCTGCTCGATCAAAGTAACAGGGGCCAATATAATGGCCAAAACATAAATGACACCAGCAGTAAACAAATTTCTAACAGCAGTTGGAAAATCAGAATGAAGGATAAGGAGTTTGCACGCTGGATAAGAAACTGTAACACACACTATCTATTCTTTGATGGAGCCTCCAAGTCTAATCCTGGTAAGGCTGGGGCGGGCAGAATTATTTGTAACGCCACGGAGATATCATCCTTGCATGCGAATGGGGATTAGGCCCCCTTTCCAATAACAGAGCTGAATCCCTCGCTCTATACCAAGGTCTCCTTCAGCTCCAAATTCTTGGCATTCGCACAGCAACAGTGATCGGAGACTCGGCAATCATCATCAGCTTAATGGTCTACAATCGGACAGCCACCAATTTAGCACTCCAGCAAATAATAAATCGATGTCATGCGCTCACCCAGCAAATGCAAGAAACTCGATTTATTCATGTCCTTCGCTCTCTCAATAAAGAGGTCGATGCACACGCAAACAGAGCCTACTCCAAACCTCTCGGAAGCCTCAAATGTAACGCCTTCGAGTCTTTCTGTTTCCTGCCATGAATAGGACAAATCCCCTTAGATTGCCTACAGAGGCATCTGTTGTTTTCACGCCCAAGAGTTCGATGGAAACTAGGAATATATTATTGGAAACACTGAGCCCAGCTTCAGCACAGCAAATGCAGGATCTACAGTTCTTGAAGGCTACTCAATGCAGAATTTACAGGTTCTAAAGACAACTTCTCTTTAGCATGTTTTACAAATGTAGTTTTTTACTGTCACAATTTGTCTAAATCTAAACAAGATCAGCCTTTTCAACAGTCAAGCATAATTGGAGTGCAGGGGAACCTGGCC